>JAUCBJ010005889.1:0-49502 GCA_032718475.1 Nemertoderma westbladi | reverse complement strand
ATTGAAAATGTAACATTGAGGCGGGATATTAATTCGCCAAGGCGGGTTTTGCGTCGAGTTTCCCCCCCTGTCTCATGTTTTCCATATAAAATGTTGCGCCTGTAGTCTGATAGAGCCAGATTCCAGATTTATACATCAGTACATTATGCAGTTGAGTTATGTATAAAAAAATACATCATTACATACACTGAAAACATACCTCAGATACTTGCGTGCTTGCTTGCTTGCAACAGTAAATTGCCACTTCACGTAATTGATTTTAATAATAGTCATTGCTGCACTCAGCTGCAGTAGCCTATATCAATATATGATAATTTAACTTAATGACACGATTAACGAATAAAGCAGTAACTGTAAACTGCCGGCACCCGGCTAGAAAATAATATTACCGCCCGGTAATTATGGTATTGTAATTATGGTAAATGTTAATTATCGTTATTGGCTGACAATCGACAATGGAAGTTGCGGATTCGGGGGGTGGCTACTGACCTGACCCATTGACCGGACCCTCTAAATACCGTCTTTATATTTGATTTATATTTTACTTGTGTATTATTGATTTGAGCTGACTCTTATTACCTCAACTTTTGTGACCGGACCCATAAAACGTGTAACATGTGGTAACTTTCGTTTATTGTTTTGGTCCCCCCAACTCGCCTATGTAACCTGCTCCTTTACTAACCTGCCCCTTTAAATGGCAATAGGTCCGATCAATGCGTCCTGTCAACGGGTCCGGTCAGTCGCGTTTGCCTACCATTTACTTGCCTACCATCATCTGCTGCCACTGAGCTCAACCATACATTACTTGGCTGTCTTCAGAGCGTCAGATTTCCAACCCGGAGGTCACCAATTCGATCCCACCTGGACGTCAATACCGAGTTTTCAAAGCTCCCAACAAAAGTTATAATAATATGAAACCATTCATTCACCCATAACACCAATAATAAACTATAAATATACCGGTCGCATTTATCTCTGGGTGTAACTGTCCTACCGAAATTAGTAGTTAAAGTGTATAATTAATCGTTGTGGCCGTGATGGTTCATGGTTAATATACACTACCCCTTCATTGTAGCGAGTGGTTAAAGACGGCCAAGTACGATAGGGTTGAGTACAGTGGCAGCATATGATGGTATTGGCAGATGGGAGGCCATGAGGAGGTAAATTGCGGACATGGTTAGAGCGTCAGACATCCAACCCGGAGGTCACCAGTTCGATCCCACCTGGACGTCATTGCCGACTTTGCAAAGCTGTGCCTAACAAAAGTTATAATAATGAACTATTTGCAAAGACATTTAATATATGGATAGGCCTAATTAATGTTAGCACTTTATGCTTTCTGTTGGCCGATTAATAATCAATTTATTTCAATTTGTTAGTTATAAAACTCTAACATCTGGTCTGGATTGCTATGCAATAATTATACAACAAAATTAGCTAACAAAATGTCTTATGAAGAAACTCTTTAGTGCTAACAGTTAGCACTTTACCCTTTTCAATAATCCTGAACTGAATTGGCTTTTATTTTTTTGGTCGGGCCTTTATTTGCTTTTTTTGTCACCACTAAAAATAGTACTTTTAATTTCTGTTTGCAAAGGGGTCACTTGGAAATGAGCCAATCGGAACCCGGAATTAGTCAACTTCTCTTAACAACGTTTTTCAGGGATTGTTGGCACTTTAAAACAGTTAACTTTACCATTGCAGGACTGCTGTTTGTTAGCACTTTAGTACTTCTAAAAACAGTGATGTGAAACACACACAATTATAAAATGTTGGCTTTTTTTGTTATAATTGACAGAACTGGCAGCATTTTATTACCAAAAAACATAAATTAAATTTTTTTCATTAAAATCAAATCGCCTGTTCGGTGCGATAAAGGGTTAACATAGTCCCTGATGAAAATGACTTTATTCTGCCGCAAGGCCATTTATATTATATTTATTTTTATTTTATTTACTCTACGAATTAAATATAAATTAATGTATGCTAATATCACTGTAAAAAGGATTGGCATTAGTTGCATTAACAAATAATTTATAGCACAAAGTCACATAACGGTGGACAAAATGCATGTGTTCGAGAGTAATCGTAATTAAATTTTTTTAAACTACACTGTAACAACTGTAGTAAAATTCTTTGGGTTTCTGTCACACAGAAGATCAGCTAGGATAACTAATTGTTCTCTGTGTTGATGGAGGTAGACTTGCGTTTCCCATATCATACGCAGCAAAGTTTCATTATCTGATGTGTTCAATGGGACATCAGTTGACATAATTGGGCTGCAACAAAAAAATGTATCTTTAGTTATAATTCATAATCATAACGAATGCGAAAACTTTATAGTCGACAAATATTGCGTTGGAGCTTGCATGTGAGTGCGAGTGCATGTGTGTTAATGTTAAGAATTATTATGCGGGGATACCCAGTTAGCATCATTGGGGATTTTCACAAAAGTCAACAAATTATGCGACATATTGACTTTATATGCAATTCTAATAAGTTTCAATATTTGGTGGGTGTGTGTTCCAGAACACTTACTCGATATTATTCCATTGGGTGGCAGCAATTCCAAGTAATAAAAGCGATATATATATTTAAAGGACTGACAATTTTGACGGGATTAAGTGGGATCTGTATAATTTAAAGGGTTTAGTTTTAAAAATGCATACAACATGTAACAATACCATTACATAGTGCGAACTGGGCCGAAGTAAACCGAACTGGATGGATAACACGGTGAACTGGACCGCCAAAGAAAGATAATTTAAAAACAAGCATCCAAGCACTCAGGTAAAAATAAATATTAATTTAAAAAAATTCGGTTTTCAATACATTTATAATTCAGTAGCATCGCTAAATTAAGATTACTTTCTTCCCATAAGAAACTTATATCAATCAGTAAAGCAGTTACGGTAGTAGGATTAAAAATGTCATCTAATCATCTGGGTTGATCAGCTAACCTTTAACTCTGATACTAATACTTAGACTGAGCATGAAGAAGGTTAGTTAAATACTGACTGACTGACTGACTGACTGACTGACTGACTGACTGACTGACTGACTGACTGACTGACTGACTGACTGACCTCAACCGGAAATAAGGAACTTGCATAGAATCACACCACGCCCTAGATCTCTCGACAACACGACCTTCAGAATCGGTCATCGCTTCAGTAAGTATCTTGGTAAGATCCTTGGCGCTGGTAACCAGCCCCATGGTCCCCGCAAATATATCGATCATAGATGAGGGCATTGTGATGTTGGGAGTACAAAGTCTCTCCGTCGGCATACGTCCAGTCCCTGTGGAGGAGTTCATAAATACAGTACATTATCTGTGAGTGGAGATAGAAGATAAAGTTACAAAGCTAACAAACAGAGGAAACTCAGAATGAAGCTTAAGGCCTGTTCACCCTCACCGGTGCGTGAGTGGTAAATAACCAACCGGTGTGCGGACTCTTCCTTCCGGACAGTTACCCCCCGTTCAAGTAGGACACTTACCCCCCGGACACTTCCCCCCAGACACCCCCCCCCCCCCGGACACTTCCCCCCCGACTGTTCTTAACTTCGCACATTCTTATTTTTCATTTTGTATGTTAAACGGACCGCTTGTATCCAGACAAGTTGTAAACAATTTTCCTTTCTTAGCTCAGAAAGTGATCTTTTGCATCCCGATTTTACATTTTGTATCCAAGTTTTATTTATTGATTTTATCAATGCAATTACATCGTATTGTTTGCTAATCTTTAAACAATTAATTAGATGACCTATAAATTCCATCCCCCGAAAGATATACTGTTTTTATTAACTATAGAATTATAATAATAAATTGTTTTAATTATAGGTATTATTATGTAATAGTCTTCTTCAAGTTGTAGCAGATGGGGATGAATATTATTGTTGCAATCAAAATTATACCTCTCCAGGGTAAAATCGACATGCGTCGACATGTATTCTGTGTTCAGCATTACATATTGATAAATTAATTAAATTTCCTGGGGGGAGGGGAAGTGTCCTACTTGGGCGGGGGGGAAGTGTCAGGGGGGAAGTGTCAGGGGGGGAAGTGTCAGGGGGGGAAGTGTCAGGGGGGAAGTGTCAGGGGGGAAGTGTCAGGGGGGAAGTGTCCTACTTGGGCGGGGGGGAAGTGTCAGGGGGGAAGTGTCAGGGGGGAAGTGTCAGGGGGAAGTGTCAGGGGGGAAGTGTCAGGGGGGAAGTGTCAGGGGGGAAGTGTCAGGGTGGAAGTGTCAGGGGGGAAGTGTCAGGGGGGAAGTGTCAGGGGGGAAGTGTCAGGGGGGAAGTGTCAGGGGGGAAGTGTCAGGGGGGAAGTGTCAGGGGGAAGTGTCAGGGGGGAAGTGTCAGGGGGGAAGTGTCAGGGGGGAAGTGTCAGGGTGGAAGTGTCAGGGGGGAAGTGTCAGGGGGGAAGTGTCAGGGGGGAAGTGTCAGGGGGGAAGTGTCAGGGTGGAAGTGTCAGGGGGGAAGTGTCAGGGGGGAAGTGTCAGGGGGGAAGTGTCAGGGGGGAAGTGTCAGGGGGGAAGTGTCAGGGGGAAGTGTCAGGGGGGAAGTGTCAGGGGGGAAGTGTCAGGGGGGAAGTGTCAGGGGGGAAGTGTCAGGGTGGAAGTGTCAGGGGGGAAGTGTCAGGGGGGAAGTGTCAGGGGGAAGTGTCAGGGGGGAAGTGTCAGTGGGGAAGTGTCAGGGGGGAAGTGTCAGGGGGGAAGTGTCAGGGGGGAAGTGTCAGGGGGGAAGTGTCAGGGGGGAAGTGTCAGGGTGGAAGTGTCAGGGGGGAAGTGTCAGGGGGGAAGTGTCAGGGGGAAGTGTCAGGGGGGAAGTGTCAGGGGGAAGTGTCAGGGGGGAAGTGTCAGGGGGGAAGTGTCAGGGGGGAAGTGTCAGGGGGGAAGTGTCCTACTTGGGCGGGGGGGAAGTGTCAGGGGGGAAGTGTCAGGGGGGAAGTGTCAGGGGGAAGTGTCAGGGGGGAAGTGTCAGGGGGGAAGTGTCCTACTTGGGCGGGGGGGAAGTGTCAGGGGGGAAGTGTCAGGGGGGAAGTGTCAGGGGGGAAGTGTCAGGGGGGAAGTGTCAGGGGGGAAGTGTCAGGGTGGAAGTGTCAGGGGGGAAGTGTCAGGGGGGAAGTGTCAGGGGGAAGTGTCAGGGGGGAAGTGTCAGGGGGGAAGTGTCAGGGGGGAAGTGTCAGGGGGGAAGTGTCAGGGGGGAAGTGTCAGGGGGGAAGTGTCAGGGGGGAAGTGTCAGGGGGGAAGTGTCAGGGGGGAAGTGTCAGGGGGGAAGTGTCAGGGGGGAAGTGTCAGGGGGGAAGTGTCAGGGGGGAAGTGTCAGGGGGGAAGTGTCAGGGGGGATGTGTCAGGGGGGAACTGTCCGGGGGGGAAGTGTCCTAGATCCGCACATCTACCTCTAGAGTAGGTCGTAAAATTAAATTACGTCGCACATTATAATTTCATCAACTTTGACAATTAATAGTATCCAATCATACAAACTGAATATATTAGAAACTTTAGTAATTTTAGACTATTTTACCAATCCTAGAAGCACCGAAGGAAGGATAAAACGGAGAAAAAAACTATTGTCTGGCTGGCGCTTCCTTTGCATTACATGAGGTTAGTTTTCGCCGAGATAAGTGCAGTAGTTTCATTAAATTCATTACAATTTCCATCCGTCCGCTATACTGACTCGAGTAAGTCAGATACAACCTGAAGGGATTTCATTATCGGTTTGACCACATACGGAGACAGACAATTGAGTATTAATAATATAGCGCGGTATATCCACATATACTGCATTACTCACCAATACTTAGCACTAGACCCAACCGTGGCGATTGGGTGTCACCTCGGCAACGGAGTTCCTTGTAGTGGTCGTGAATCTCGGTGAGGGCGTCCATCGTCGGGTTGTTTGCTAGCAGACCGCCGTCAAGGAAACGGCCCATTGGCGGGAAGTAAGTTGGCGCGGCCCCCGATGCCATACCGGCAGACCAGACCTCTTGCTCATCTGGATCATATGTAGGCTGTGAAATAGCACAGGTACTTAAACGCTACTACTACTAGGATCGGCATGCTGCATTGCAGCTGCATTTTTAAGAATGCTGTGCCGGCTTGTCGTCAAAATTGCGCCGCCACAACTCCCTATCGCCCATGACATTTGCTAGTTCATCCGCATTTTCAAGGCCAATGTCCCTTAACATGCGTCTCAAGAAAGTCGTGGGGTGTCCACCATGCTTATTCACTCCATGAGGCTGCCAAAGCACAAGATTATGCACTGGCTGGTCCTCACGGCGAAAGCAATGTCCTGCAAAGCGGAGGCGACTTTGTTCTAGTATCAAGCTTTGGGGAACCAATGAGACACATCCAATGTTATATAGTGTCTGGTTGGAGATGTGTGCATTGTACTTGACACAATGAACCCGGCGTAGCATTCTTGTGAATGTGGCATCCAGAGATTTGGTGTCCTCAGCAGTTAGAGCCCTGCATGGACTCCCATAGAGGAGTACTGGAACTATTGCTGCTCGAAATAATCGGACCTTAAGTTAACTTTATTTATAACCGGACGATTAATTCTGTGTGACTTCCAAATCCTGGAAAGCCTATTCAAGGCTGCCCATGCCTTTCCCTTACGTATTCGAAATTTTGGTCCTTTTGGAGTTAATAAAAAGACCAAAACTAGAAGCAGCCTGTTCTAATGAGCTGAGGAGCCGTTGGGCTCCCTCTAGTGATTCTGAGAGTACTCCTAAATCATCAGCAAAGTCGAGATCAGTTAGGTAGTTGGCAGGATTTCCTCGACTTCTGGAGCCAGTAGATGGAGTTATCATCACCCCATCATCATTATGATGATCTAAGGACATGCGTAGAACATAGTCAACCACAATTATGAACACGAATGGCGCAAGTGTGTCTCCTTGGAGGACTCCCCATAACACTTCAAATGGTTCTGTCACCATCAACAGTAGACACAAATGTTGTCGAACCATCGTATATTGATCTGATTGCTGCAATAATTTCTTCAGGAATCCCATATAATGAAAGTATGCTGAACATACGTAAGCGAGAGACTGAATCAAAGGCCTTGAAGAAGTCAACAAAGATAACAGCCAGATGCCTGTCTTTCTTTTTTGATAACTCTTCAATTACCCTTCTAAGTGCCAAAATTGGCTCCATGGTCCAACGACCTTTACGGAACCCATTCTGATTTCCACGGAGCAGTCTCTCAATGGGATACCTGATGCGATTTAATAGAATTCTATTGTATAGCTTTGCAGCAATCAAGATCAATGAGATTCCCCGAAAAGAACCATAGAGTGTTAGGCATAGGGAGTTAGTTGCCCTTCTTGGGAACTGGCCCCAACTTATTTGTTTTCATTTCTTGTGGGACTCTTGTTGTTCTGTACATGTCTACTATGATGGGATAGATGAGCTTTAAACACTTTTGTAATTTATAAAGACCTCAGGGGGAACACCATATACTCCACTGGCACGATTGGTCTTAATGCTCTTTGCAGCATCCTTCACTTTTGCAAAGGAGATATCGGCAATGGAAATATCTGGGAGTACAGACTCAGACACCTTTACTTCTATAAAGTTATCGGACAATACCCTGTCAATATTGAGGAACTATTCAAAGTGGGCCTTCCAACCATTGAGGCGATCGGCTGGTGATTCTGCCTTAACCTTGGTGGTTGGTTGGCTTTTCCGCCGAGTAAGCAAGTTGATTGATTTCCATGCCAGGGATGATTGCCTGCTGTCGTCAGCATCATTGATGGCATCAACCTGTTGGTTTGGACCAGCATGCAAGCTACATTAAGAGAACACTACAATGACAAATTTTCAGGTGATCTGAATAAGAGCGGCATCGAACAAATTCAGAAAGAGCTTGCAGACAAATGTAAACATATAAAACTCCCACAATATCTCCGCTGGCTGTGAAGAAAGATATTCGGAGTCTCTCAACTGGCAAAGCCCCAGACGCTGCATCCCTCACTCTTGAACATCTACTCCACTTGGAACCTGAATCCACTTGTGACATTCTAGCCAACATCATCAACAACTGCTTCGAACTGAGCTTCGAACTTCTGAACTGACTGGGACAAACTAAAACCTACTTCGTATCGTCCGATCGCATCGATTACCATATTTGCAAAAATATTCGAACACATCCTCCTAGTACACTTCCTGGATCCAGTCCTACCCCATGAATACCAGACTGCCCATAAGAAGAATATTGGCGCGGACATCGTCGTCAGCACAATCCTAGAGTGTATCGAGTATCACCTATCTAACGGTTCCCCTTTGTTCGCCTGCCAAATAGACATACAATCGGCGTTTGACGATGTTGACTACGCACTACTGACTAAGAAGCTCCTTGAGTACGTGAATCCCCATATCGTCAGGACCATACTGTCCTACTACCTCTCAAGCAAATTCTTCCTCAAGTTCGGCTCGAACATAGACTGTACACCAATCTCAGTAGGCCTACACAAAGGAATTAAACAGGGATCGCTACTATCTCCGACCCTCTTTAACCTGTACACCATGGACATGATCAAAGCCCTAAAGAACTCGCAGCTTGGCTGCTGGGTAGACTCGATTTGGTTGGGGGCTTTCGCATATGCTGATGACTTCATTCTGCTAGCGACCACCCCTAAAGACATTGAGAACATGGCAGACATAACCAAAGCTGAAGCGTTGAAAGTCGACATGAAACTAGAACTATCCAAAACAAAATGGATCATGATGAGACGGGGCTCGGCACACCTACCACGCTTCATCAACATTAACGGATATCTAATACCGAGCAGCAATCACTTGATTTTCTTAGGGTATAAACTCTCACCACACTCCAGTGTACTAGCAGACTCCATACAAATTCTGGCGCAACAATGGCTGCATCCTGACGTAGTATTCATGCTCTGGAGAACCCTGGCTGTCCCAGTTGTGCTGTACCGACTCAAACTTGACATAGGGAGACTAACAGGAACATACACCGATAAACTAGAGGCCTACTACCGGAAGACTCTACGCGGTCTCCTTCACCTTGGATTATATATAAGTAACTCGACCCTGTATCATATATCCGGCTGTCTAACGATGTCTGTCACTGCAATCAGACAGTGTATGGGCACACACTCCATTGCAACTGGCCTTCCGCCTCTCCTCACAACACAACTACGATAACAAGGTTGGTCCCCATGCAGGTTTGCTCGGTGGCTACCACCAAGCCACTCGTACCTTTGAATTGCCCAAGTGGTACTCGATCATGGTATTTGCTTATGACCCCCGCGCCCTCTGCTCGAGCATAAACATTTGCCAACCGACACTTACGGACCAGTTCAACGGTATGTTTGTCGCCAGTTGCCTGAGTCACCAATCGAAGTCCCTTGACGTTAGGAGGAAACGAATTCTGGAATTTTACAACATCCCATGAGACACACAGCTATCATACCACAAATCATCACTACCACTACGCTCGAATAACACTACACGTGATCCGACCTACACTGGTATCCTTGGCGCCTACCTTAGTCACTATTGACTATTTGTCATTGATTTTGGTGATGGTTTGTTACTGTTGCTATTTTATTTAATTATTGTGTATATTCGACATCATGGCCCGACCCATTTACTATTAATGTGCCGGCTTGACCAGTTTAACGTTGAATTGAAATATTAGCTCCTGTAGATTAACAGAGTACTGCCTGTTCGTTCAGGGACCTAGATGCAACCTTAACTGCATTCTTGTGCGCTGTAGTCTGTTTGAGTCGGGACTCTTTCTGCGCCTTATAGAGTTCGTTTCGGCACTTCTGAATTTTGTGGTCAGTCCAGGGGGCCTTTTCCTGTTTCGTGGGTATACAGGAACTGTTTCTGCATCTGCTAGCTTAACCGCTTCTGTGAAGGCAGTATAGCCCTCGCAGTTATCTGCTGCCTCAGAGGCAAGAACCTCATACCTGTTGCTCAGCTGTAGTGTGAAGCTGGATCTCACACTTGGCTGTTGCATAATAGAGGACCAGTCATGCCGCGGCAAGGCAGATTTCGTTGTTTTGCTAGCACGCTGACTAAGTCTTACCTAGGCCACAATGAAGCGGTGATCACTGGAGAAGGGTCGAAGTGTAAATGCATTACGTCTACAGTCTTGTATAGAGCTCCTGTATTTCCTACGAAACAGAATATGGTCTATCTAGGACTTGTGACCACTGGGTCCACTATGAGTTAATTAATTATTATGAAATTGTACGAAATATAAAGTTAATTAATTATTAATCATTTATAACACAATTGAAGGATGCTCAAATATGCGAATTATTTTTCGGAAATAGGGTTCAAGAACGTTGAATACTTCAACGGTAGTGTACGGTATTCGTATTCCATTTGTTAAGTCGCCCCATTTCTTTCCCAGTAGTATGTTTCCTAGAAACTTCCAAAAAGACGTCTTTCGACTGAAGTAGAAATATTAAATATATATACAGTATTAGGCTACTTGCCAGAAATGCTGCTTGGGAAGCGAATGGCCGGGTCCGAGCAGCCGTCTTAAAGTTACGGAAAAGATGTAATTGAGCGGGAACCCTGTCGCACAGACAGGCCGTCACCATCACTTTGGGGTGAGTCACAGAAGACATCTTCTTGTTCCCAAACTCAGATCTGCAAAACAATAAATCATTACAATATTTAATGTATATTAAAATATATTATCGGCAAATTAACTTATCATTTGAGGTTAAGACCCGACCCCTAGAACAGTTCCTATAATACTGTTATGTATAATAACAAAACTATCATTCAAATTATCAATATCAAAACTATGTTCAACATGTCTATTTTATAATAGAGCAGGGAAAAAGGGAAACAAATGCGATTATTAATTTGTCAAATTATTGACCCAAATTTTATACCAATTTAAGTGGTCTTTCAATTGGGTTCTCCTAACAACGACGAAATAATTAATATATCATTCATTGAAACAGCAATAAACTTTAACGCGGTAAGGCACTTTTTCATAATAAATATCATGTATAATTTTCAATCCAGGAGCATTTTAATTATTTTCCTGTAATTCAATTGATGTATGCCGCCATCTGAGGCAGAGGCATTTACTTTAAACTGTCAATGACCCAGATGTCGGTATTATATGCTAAGCACAGTTGCAAAGAGGGAAGAAAGTGTTGGTTGATTTGGCTTGGCTTCTAATAGATGGGCTACGGCTACTACATAAAGCAGGCAGGGAAGGTAATGTTAAAGAAAAGTGCCTTTACTTTCTCCATTGTATTCCCGTTCCATTGAGGGTTTGGTCTGTGTAAGTGTCAATCACCTAAGTTGGAGTTCCCTGGTGTAATGGTTCTCTAAGTATATGAATCTATTGATCAATTTGAAAACGGCTGAAACAAAACTGGAAATCAATATATGACAGTTGACATAAAATAAGGGTGCGAATTTTCATTCGTTTTAAAACAGTAAAAAGGGTAAAAATTTACGTTTGAACCCAGAAAACGTTTATTGGCAATAAAACAAAAAATAACCAAAAGGTAATACAACATTATTGCGCGGCCAGCGCGGGTGTAACAGCCTACAAGTATTTTGAACATTATTGTGTGGTATTGTGAAATAATTTACAATCGTTTTTCATTTATTTAAAAAAAATCAAGTTTCCCCTAAAAAGTCAAGTCCACTTGTCCACTCACTCACCCTACAGTGCTACTAACAGTTCTGCTACACGGACTGATGGAGATTAGACTCAGACTCAGACTGAGATAGGTAACTTTCTGACTGTATGTCCTTCAGTCCTTCCTTGTAGCCTCTAGTCTATTATAAATCGGACGTCCATATCACAGTACAGCATTAACAGGACTTAGGCCTAGTACTACATAGTACATCTGAACTCCAGTAACAACCACGTGCCACGTCGTACCGGTACACGGTAACTACAAACTGAGGAAACTAAAGAGCAAACCAAACAATGTCGTCTCGATTTTTCGCCATCGGAGGGTCCGATAGCGAGTCGGACAACTCTTTTAGCGAGGAGGATGAGGGTCCGGCCCTCGTTCCCACCAAGGCCACCTTCACCAGTAAAGGTTTCCACATGGCCGACGATGACGACATAGAACCCAAGCGAATACTCAAGAGCGCTTTCGATAAACGTTACGACGAACTCAATACCTTGATAAAGAATCTTCGCAACCAAAGAAAGATTCGCGATTTTAAATCGGCTCTCGATACGTTTGAAGAATTAGGGAAAGTATACAGTAAATCGAAGGCGGTAGTTGATAAGAACGGAGTTGTTCCCAAATTCTACTTGCGTTGTTTGGATGAAACTGAAAGTTTAGTTAACGAATGCTGGGCGGACACGGATTACCGCAAGAAACTGAGCAAAATAAACGCGAGGTGTTTGGGTTCATTGAGACAGAAACTAAAGCGCTATAACAAAGAATTCGAGGAGGATTTAATCGTCTACCGGGAGAATCCGTCGGATGAAGAGGAAGAGGATGTGGATGACGATGCGTCCAACCTGGAATCGGAGATCAGCGAAGATAAAGTGGAAGTTCGTTCGGAGGAGAAAAGCAGAGGGAAACCGTCGCGGGAGGCTATGGATGAGGACAGCGACTCCGACATGGACTGGGGCGCGGAGAGCGACTCCAGTTCGAGTTTGTCGGACGTTGAGGGCGACCTGGAGCAGCTCACCGCCGCCTATTTCCTAAAGAAAGCGCCGGGCGACAAATCGGAGAAGTCGCGTAAACGCGAGCGAGTCCAGCGGGTGAAGCGACGCGATGCAGACGACGAAGAAGATGAGAGTTGGAGCGAAGTTAAGGGTCGCGTCGGCGGTGTGGTCACGGTTCTATTCGATAAGGACGTGGAGATTAACGTGGAGAACGTCGCCAAGAAGATGGTTGAGATCGTGGCTGCGCGCGGGAAGAGGGGGACCGATCGAAGGGAGCAGATTAGTTTACTCAACGAACTCCTGGATCTATCGTACCGCCACTCCCTTGGTGCTGCGATCGCCATAAAGATATTACTAGGTGAGCCGTAACATTACCAACATATTCAAATATAAATACTCACATATTCCAAAATTAAACACAATTTACGTTTTCCAACAGTTCCTTGTAAGGACAACTGGATAAGATCCAGTTTTGGAACTCAATATTTTCGCAGTTCAGAATTATTTTATTTAAAACGGAACGGCACATGCAGACGTCCTATTGCAAAACAACGTCATTAAGATATTAGGAAGCCGGTTATTGAATTTAGTCTCATAAATTAACCTTCAAACACAAATGTGATCATTTTTGATTTTGTGGTGAGCGAAAATATTGTGGCTGTGGATGAATTAAACATTTAAATTTTCGTTGTGCAAAGCTTGGCAAAGCTCCAGTTTGGAAGTCTTTTGAAGTAGAGTTGAGGGGGGAGCGAGCATAATGGCTGGTATACAACGCACCCAGAATAATGTGGTGTTTACAGATCAACATTTAGCCTGTACTGCTAACTGAGATGGTCAAAACCTCAGAATTACAACATGAAGAACACTAGTTCGATCCCACGACATTGCCGATAGGATAATACATAGCTGTTAGATTCGTGGCTATTACAACATTCCATCTATCTCCACGATTCCACCTTACAGGTCTGGTATCGGCTGTATTCGACTACAATCCCAACCTCGCCGACTGCATGAAGGCGGACGTGTGGTCCAAGTGTATCCGCTACCTGAACGTGTTACTGGACGTGTTGATGGAACACCCCGAGGTGCAGGTAGGAGCCGATGTGGCGGAGGACGAAGAGAACCTGGAGGAGTCGACGGAACGGCCGCTGTTGGTTCGAGGTTGCGCGCTGAGTCTGGTCGAGAAGATGAGCGAGGAGTTCACCAAGATACTGCAGAACGCCGACGCTCACTCTACCGAGTATGTGGACCGACTTAAAGACGAACCCAAAGTAGTGAAGATAGTCGAGCGACTGCAGGTCGGTTTACATTTGCAAAAGATTCAGTTGGATTGCGCAATATAATAATGTTATCATGATCGGTTTACATTTGCAAAAGATTCAGTTGGATTGCGCAATATAATAATGTTATCATGATTTGTTATAATGAGAAATCAAATTGAGATTTCGTGAACTTTTTAGATAATATAAATTACCAAGTTCCTAAGTATAATAATACAATATTGATGTGTATAAAAGTATGTTTTATTTTGTATTCAGCTAGTTTCTTCCTCGTAGTTGTGTTGATGTAGTATCGTTGTTTCCAACAACTATTACGTCTAATGAAACATTTACACCCGCAGGAATATCTTGAGATGAATAAATCATCTCCCCAACTCCTTTGTCGTGTTTACCTGAAGCGCATCGAGCTGCTTTACTACAAGTTCGATTACAAAGACGACAAAGAAGACGCTGAAGACCGCGCCGAGGACATTATAGACCAACTAGCCAAATATATCTACTCGCAAGACGCCACCGACAGGATTCGAACTCGGGCCATTCTCGCCCACATCTACCACCACGCGGTACACGACCGGTGGTACGAGGCGCGGGACCTCATGTTAATGTCCCATCTGCAGGACAACATCCAGTTCTCGGACATCCCAACCGAGATTCTGTACAACCGGACTCTGGTGCAGCTGGGGTTGTGCGCCTTCCGTCATGGCAACATAAAGGAGGCGCATAACGCCTTACTCGACATACAGAGTAGTGGGAAGGCCAAGGTGTTCTTGGCGCAAGGGTTGGCCATGCAGAGGCAGTCTGAGAGAGACGCCAAGCAGGAAAAGGTAAGTCGGGGTGGGTGTGTGTGTTTTGCTTGCTTTTGTAGGTAGAGAAGGACATATAATTGTATAACTGTTCACGGCTAGTTGGATTCCAGTAGCGTCATAGGACACAGCGTATGAGTTAGGCCCACTACCGGTTCATCTGGTACGGGTCGACCACCACTTAGTTTCAGTTTACAGTCTAACCTGCATGCTGCATAAAGTATCGGTGCAACTGTGCCTGTGAGAGTGGGCCTAAGCGATCAGTATACTGTGGCTACTAGTCAAATATAACCGCTTCGGGATATTGAAATTTAATGTTTAACATTTAATTTTTAAGAAATAAAAATGTAATTTGATATATTTGTATTATCAGGTGGAGAGACAACGTCAGATGCCGTTCCATCTCCATATCAACCTGGACGTTCTAGAATGTATTTACCTGACGTCGGCAATGTTGCTGGAGATTCCGTACATGTCGGCGCGAGAATTCGACGCCAGAAAGCGGATGATCTCGAAGAGTTTCCATCACCAGTTGAAGTTGAGCGAGAAGCAGACGTTAGTGGGCCCACCGGAGAACATGCGGGAGCACGTAGTAGCCGCGTCGAAGGCGCTCAAAGTAGGCGACTGGAAGGGCTGTCGGGACTTTATTATCAACGAGAAAATGAACAAAAAGATTTGGGATCTATTCCCGCGGGCTGACAGAGTTCGCGATATGTTGACGAGGAAGATTCAAGAAGAAGGGTTGAGGACGTATCTGTTTACGTACGGGAAGTTCTACGATAGTTTCTCGCAGCAGTTTCTCGGCGAGATGTTTCAGTTGGACGCCGGAGTTGTCCACAGGATAATCAGTAAAATGATAATCAACGACGACATCCAGGCCTCGTGGGACGAACCGACTCAAACGCTCGTGGTTCACAAAGCCGAGCCGACTCGGTTGCAACAGCTCGCCCTGCAGCTCAGCGAGAAGGTGAATAATCTAGTCGAGCAGAACGAGAAGTTGTTGGAACAGCGGCATCTGCGGCAGGGGACGCATTTCTATCAGCGGGACAAACAACAGGGGGGACAGTACGGAGGGGGGCAAAGAGAGCGGGGAGGGGGAAACCAAGGGGGGTACAGGTCGGGGGGCCAGTATAATAGGGGGGATCGGTACGGCGGTGGAGGGGGCAGCGTGATGGGATACCAGCAGAGGGGGGGATACCAGCAGAGAGGGGGCCGATCTGGGGGGTACCAACAACGCCAAGGGGGCGGAGGCTACTCTGGATACTCAGGGGGTCGGGGTAGAACGCAGATTAATTCGCCGAGGTACGTGTAGCGAGACTCAGTACATTACACTTCCCGATTCTCTTGGCAGTTACTTTTTATTGCAGGCTATTTGTTAAGCTAATAATAATTGATTGATAGTTGAATTGGTTGACGGGTTATTGTGACATGTTCATTGTTTAATAAAAAGTAGAATTCGAAGGATAAAATCACATATTTTTTAAAAGAAGACGGTTTTACATAAAACCCCCGTCTCGTGTGGTACCCGGTTGTCGCCAACAGAATCAGGTTAGTGAGTCACCACATGTTTAGATTTAAATATATCAGCAGCCACGCTGCAAAATATTACTGCCAGTATTTGTCTTCTAGTACTTGAACGTGAGGTCTGCCCCCCCCCCCCCCCCCCCCCCCATCGCTTTATTAATTCCAGGGAAATTTGAGCAGAAATTCAACATCCAGATAATATAGGAGATAACGGATTAACGACACCCAAATAGCAATATTATGGTGGTAGCTGTTGGTACATCGACACTGATATTTGGTTGAAAATAAGTATTTCTTTTCATTCCACCCATTTCATTGTTTGGGTTTTTTATCTTATTAATAAAATAACAATGGCGGTCATTTTTTAGCAGTAATAATTATAATTTCACATTCAAATTTAATTATACTAAATACTAAAGTACAATTAGAATAGACTAGCACATAATTATTGGGCAAAATAACTAGTAACTAAAATAATATAAAACAAACTCAATAAGCGATGCAAAATAAATGTTATTTGATAAAGAAATTTGGGTCGCTTTAGCTGATAATAATTGGCTGTTCAACTTTCTGAAGTACTAAAACCACCAGTCATAAATAATGCCCTGATAAAATAATTGAGTAGAAAACTAAAAAGTACTGTAATATATAAAATACTGCGT
Source organism: Nemertoderma westbladi (assembly GCA_032718475.1). Lineage (NCBI taxonomy): Eukaryota > Metazoa > Xenacoelomorpha > Nemertodermatida > Nemertodermatidae > Nemertoderma > Nemertoderma westbladi. The sequence continues at coordinate 32,594 of JAUCBJ010005889.1, read as the reverse complement.
TGCCCTGAAGTACATTCGTGACGATAACAAAACGGGGATCGTCGAATGCATTCAATTACTCTTCAGGGGCAATGCAGCATGGATTAATAATACATTTAGACAACTTTAGTTCAAATTACTTAGCGACCAACAGACGTCATTCACATTAAAAACTTATAAAAAAACAACAGCCCTTTTGCTTTTCTCTTCCGGAACAACTGAAATTGTTCCCAATCACTATAGTGTTCTCCTATTGGAATGGCGCCATACGAATATCCGATTGCTACATAGACATTGCGGCATTTCTATTGCCCCGAAAGTTAATTGAAGGCGAATAGATATCATCCAATATAACGTAAAGGAATTAAGTTGTCGAAATGTAATAATAAAATATGTATATGAATATTCTTAAACGAACACAAACTGCGTCAATGCAATCGAAAGGTAATTAAAGTGAAGTCCCATTATTAATGTCGATATTAAAAATTAAATTAATATTATACGCTTTCATCATCGGGATGCAGAAATTAAATTCGCAAAAAATACTAATATATTTGGCAGCGAAAACTGAAAATCGAAATAAAAATATTACGATGTTTAGTGTAAATATTTATGACTTCAAATTCACATTGAAACAAAAAATTCTAATTTTCTGCCCCCCTTCATGAAAAAAATGAAAAAAAACATGAATTCTCGGGTGAACTCGCAATATGGTATCACATAATGTTATGGTACCATAAAGTGAGTTTCCGTAATGAGCCGCACAGCATACAGATAATATCGTACCATAATGAGTGCGTCATGAGGATATAAACATCATCACATCATTTAGTTTTAGTTTTGGCTTCAAAATATAATATCACTGACGGTACACTGTAGGAACAGAACAACCTATTCCGACTTTGGCTTATCCTGATTCGGATTGCACTGAGCTGAGCACAGTGGCCATTTAAGAATACATTAAACACAAACAAACTCACAACTAGAGTGTAGGTAGAGTGCTTCAAGAACAATCTACCGAGCCAACGACGTTATTAACTCGGCGCAAAGCTCAAAGAATTCCATGGTGTGATGACTTATAGTACCGGTATTAGGATTGGGGGAGCCTAGGTTGACAGAGCTGGGACTGGGGGGCGTTGTACCCCCGTAGAGCAGGGGCGATTTAGAGGGCGTCGCACCCATCTCAATGACGTCATCAGTGCTGTCTAGGTTGGACAAACTCTTAAAGTCCAACAGGTAACTCCTGTGGTCTACCTGGTACAGCTGCAGTGCCATCTTGACGTGCTTCCCGGTTGCAGGATTGAGCTTGCGGACACGGATGTGGTAGTTGTTGACGACCTTCCACTCGAAGCCGAGGACTTTCATAGACCTGTAGACCTCGCCTATGATATCGTTCGGTTTGGATTGGCTACGGATACCGAGATGCCATTTGGATCGTTTAACCGGCACGTTGACAGCCATCCGTTGTTGATGGGAGGCCGTCCGACGGTCTAATAACCGTTCGACTGTCTCACTCGTCTGTCCGCTACTCAATGGCAACATCCGCTCTGGATGCGGACGGCTGGACACGTCGTAAGGCGAAGACGCCAAATAGAAGTCCTTAGTCTGCGCTTTCGCCTCTTCCAATTTCCGTTTATTATCGATAATCAGCCAATAAGCGATCGCGTATTCATCCTCGGCGTTGCCTGAGCAACAGCCGGCCCGGACGTCCAACTCAGAGACGCCAAACCGCTGGCAGACCTCGTCGACAACCTCGTCGTCGATGGCCGACGTATCGTAATCGTCGGAAGGAAACAAATAGTTGGGTAGCTCTGTTAGGAACCACTCGTTAGACTTAATATCGTCCATTGTGGCTCGTTTAATCGGATCGACCGTCAACATGTGCTGCAACAACGGGACCACAGGTGTGCCTTTGAGATGGTCAGGGATGGGGAACAACCCGGACTTTATCTTGCGGAACAGCGTCGGAACGTGGTCGTCGTCGAATGGAAGCGTTCCGCACAGCAACGCGTACAGAATGACCCCGCAGCTCCAGATGTCGACTTCCGGTCCCGCGTACAACTTACCCGATATCACTTCCGGTGCCGCGTAGTTGGGACTTCCGCAGGACGTTCGCAGGAAGTCACCATCCGTCATCATGTTAGACAGACCGAAGTCGGCGATCTTTACCTTCCCGCCTTTGTCCAATAGAAGGTTCTCGGGTTTGAGGTCACGATGGGCCACCATGTGTTTGTGGCAGTAATACAGACCAGAGATAATCTCCTGGAAGAATCTCCTCGCTTTCGACTCGTTCAGTTTCCCGTGTTTCACTATGTAGTCAAACAGTTCCCCTCCGTCTACGTACTCCATAACCATAAATATATCGGTGGGCGTCGATATAACTTGATACAGTTTTATTATGTGCGGGTGTCGGAACAGTTTGAGGTTTTGTATTTCTCTCCGGATTTTCCCTACAACATCGAGACTTTTTATTTTTTGGCGGTTAAGTATTTTGACGGCGACTTGGTGTCCCGTTAACTCGTGTTCGGCTAGTTTGACTTTGCCGAATGTCCCAACCCCGAGAGTTTTCCCCAACCCGTAGTGGCCTATACGCACCTTAACCTTTTCGGAACTCGACATTATTTAATTTATTGCTCAGCTGAATTACTCCTTTACTTAATTAAATAGGCGAGGCGCTACCTTGCTACCGGCACCCTGCAGCCTTGTACAGTTGTACCTATATTCTGATAGGCCTATTGGTACGGCGTCACGTCACGGCGATGTAAATAAAAATACTGAAATAGGCCTACTGAAATAGGCCTGGCAGAAGTTACAGGATGATGGATGGATGACAGATGACCGATTATCAAAATGCTGAAATATCAATTACAGAACTGCCGGTCTCTTCCGGTACCGGGTACAGAATTACGATCCCAGATCTATATTAATTAAAATCGGAACATACAAATAAATAATATTAAAATTGCTAATAACAATAATTGAAATACAGCACACTGATTACTAAAAAGTAACCATCATACGGCAGTACCTCCATAAATTAATTTTTGGACGTCCATAAATTAATTTTTGGACGTCCAAAAATTCCTGCTTTTTATATTTTTTTAAATAAATATGGCGAAATTCTGCCACAGTAGGGATCAAACAACCGTATATTTATTAATTATAATTTAATAAAAGTTAAAGGAATCCCGCCCTTCCCTAACTGTTTAATATTTAAAAAGTAAAAGGTCTCTAACAAGAAGGGTTAATGCGTTATTTTATTGTGTTGGTTAGAATAACGTATCACTGCTACCAAGTTGTACTGTACTTGCCTGTTACCTACACAGTATCTAAATTGATAATTTATTATAGCATATGAGACGAGATATTAACCCGCCGAGATTGGATTTGCGTTAAGAATAATACTAGTTAGGCCTACATACAGTTTTTATTATTCCAAGTCAAACAAACTCCAGTCGTTATATTATTTTGTAATCGTTTTACTTCTTTGGAGCAGTAGATGGAACGATGGAAGTATTTCCGCCACAAAACGTTACCGATTTTCTAATCTGTGTATGTTTATTGACGATTGAGTATGTTATTTGCACAAATGTATTTATTAAGTATATGTATGGCTAAAATCCAGTCAAAATCAAAACGTATTTTTAAATTGTGTATTGTACTGTTACATCTAATAGTTTCAGTTTTACCTTGCTACCGGTTTAGTTAATTTAATGTAGTATAATTTAGTGATTTTGTTTTATTTTACAGTACTGTGTACTACTAGAATCTGCATGCTGCATTGCTGCTGCATTTTTAAGAATGCTGTGCCGGCTTGTCGACAAAATTGCGCCGCCACAACTCCCTATCACCGATGACATTTGCTAGATCATCCGCATCTTCAAGGCCAGTGTCCTCAAGAAAGTCATGGGCTGTTTTACAGTACCGGTAGTTTAGTAGTTCAGTGAGGTGTTTCATTTCAACATTTACTTTAATCTGTTCTCGTTTGCCCTTGTTTACTTGGTGGCCATAATAATGGGATTACTTGTTTGGCCACCAACTATACAGGAAATGTGTTGTAAGTAAGATTGTTCATTATATTATAGTTGAATTACATTATGTACTTGCATGCATGCAGTGCATACTTCACTCACATTTACCATGTACAGTATAGGAATTGTTCAATATATCTTATCATACTGTATCTCATTTTTTTAAACAATTGCACAGTAACCAAGGCGTACTATATACAAGGCCATGCCATCGAGTTAACTGGGGGCGGTGACTGGGGGCAAGATTTTTTTTACAACAATTTGGTATTTTGATATGGGGAGAGTACTATAAATTTTCATTTGCTGCAATTTGGTCAATGGACGTAATTGAAGCATCCTCGTAGAGTAAGATAAAAATAGTTATGGTAGCTATAGTGTTTTAGATAGGTTTAGCTAGTAATTTCGACACTGGTTCCGACATGCTACTTCCTTCTATAAATATTTTGTAGTAGCTAGTTCTTTTTACTATTTGTATAGAAAATGTTCCAGAACATGTTAGCTATTCATTTTTAAAAAATATTATGTTCTAGAACAAATATTTTTTGTTCTAGAACATTTTTTAGAAAAAAATCTGGATTCTATTTAAAACGCGTGGAATCGTTTTAAAACGTGTTTAAAATCAATAAAAAAAATTGTGAAAAAAAAATATTGTGAAATTTTTAAAAATTGTGAAAATTTTTTTATTGAATTTAAACACGTTTTAGATGCGTTTAAATATAATCCAGATTTTTTTCTAAAAAATGTTCTAGAACAAAAAATATTTGTTCTAAAACATAATTTTTTTTAAAAATGAATAGCTACTGTAAAATGTTCTGGAACATTTTCTATACAAATAGTAAAAAGAACTAGCTACTGTACTACACAATATTTATAGAGGGAAGTAGGATGTCGGATCCAGTGTCGAAATTACTAGCTAAACCTACCTAAAACACTATAGCTACCATAAAATATTTTATCTTACTTAACGAGGATGCTTCAATTACGTCCATTGACTAAATTGCAGCAAATGAAAATTTATAGAACTCTCCCCATATCAAAATATCAAATTGTTGTAAAAAAAATCTTGCCCCCAGTCACCGCCCCCAGTTAACTCGATGGCATGGCCTTGTATATAGTACGTATAGTATTTCGAGACCATACAGTATTACGGTACCTACAGTACCTCTTTGTTATAACAGGCTTTTCCTGTTTTCATTCTTGTGAATTATGATGTTTCAGTCATTACAGCATACTACAACTATACCTACTATAGTACACGTTGTGGGGTCTTCGAGCAGCACGTGTTCAAATGTTCAATGACTGAGCAGCGACTAATTAACAAATTTATGAGAGATTCATTGACCAGCTACCGACAGACCAATATTGTGACATATATTTTAGTTTAATGTTTGATTCAATTAGAGGCACAAATTAAAAAGGCTACAAATATATAGGGGTGAATAATTAAATTAGTCACCCATTTAGGCCTAAAAGGTAGCCAAATATAAGTTGCAATCTATATAAATTTTTAAATTCAGTAGTGTGGGTGTGTTGTGTATTGATTCCGTAGATTTCATGTTGAAATAGCGTTCATTAATTTAATTTCTATTTAATGATTCATGCATACTATTACACTAAATTAGTTCGCGTGTGTTAAGTGTGTAAGATTTGATTGTTTCGTCACGAACCCATTAGGGCACAGAAACTGACGGATTCTTCGCGAATTTCGCAAACGTCGCAAACTTCGGGAATTTATTCTACAATTTTGACTCCTGAAGCAAAAGGGTCCCGAATGAGTTTTTTAACCTTTATTTTTTGTGATTTTGAGTGCTTTTTTTATACTAGTGAATATTACGCTGATGGCTCGCCATACGTGTCTCGCCCCACACAGCAGCCACAAGCTGACAAGCAGCACAAATAAACTGAAAGATTATCTGTCAGTCTGTGGTACGGTGCAGTACCATACGGTACATACATTGCAGTAGGCCTACCGGTAGGACTACATCAGTACTTGGATACCTGGACACCCCACACGCACACCCGTGGCCGTGATAAAACCGGTAGGTACTGGTACCAGGTACTGCTGTACTACGGTGCTATCTGTGTTAATTCTGTAATTCATAATTTACCAAACAGCTGAACAGGGTGCCCCTGCAGGCCTAGCTGAAAGCTGACTAGTGCATAGTGCTCAGTGCTGTCCGGCTGTAGTGTGATGTGATTGTCTGTTTCACTGTTTGTTAAGCTCTGAAGCTGGGCATTGATTAGGCCTGCAAGCTTGTGTTAATTAGACAGTTCTGCAGTTAGAGTTATACTGTTCAGCTGTTATAGGCCTAGATAATGCGTGTCGACCAACATAAAACCAATGAAACTGACAACTCTTCTCTTTTCCAAAGAATTATAACTCCCAAATCGTTATGGCCAGATAAAGACGAATTTCTCGACGTAATCTATTGGGGTCGACAAATTATAGCGATAATTCTCGGAGCGTTCTGGGGAATTGTTCCCCTCTACGGTATTCTAGCTATCGCTTTATTTGCTGCGGTTAACGCCGGTGTTTCTTATTTGTATTTCTCGAATTTCCAATGCGTTGATGAAGACGAATACGGAGGAGCTTGGGAAATAACAAAGGAAGGCTTTATGACTTCATTCGCAACATTTCTTGTGTCCTGGATTCTCGTTTACACCGCAGTTCACGGATTCTCTCGTTAGAAAAAATCTTATGTATAATTAACTGGCACCGGTAGCGGCGGCCCAATCCTCATATCGACATATATTGCTGTATTACGTACAGACATTATTCGGCTGCCTGCATCGATGCATGTACCGTATTTAGGAGTTCAACTGCTGAACTGGGGATTAGCCATTTATTGAATTACGTAATTATTGTATTGACTGACCTACAGACCTACCGGTACTACTCGGCACTTTACAATTTAAACACATATTGCTGTAACGCTCTAAATTTAATTGCATATCTCACTGCAATATAATAATATAATTTTGCTAATATCTCATATCTATCTATACAGCTATACCTGTATACGTTACTTACACATTACCGCTACTGCATTATGGCCAATAATTTGGGATTCGCGCAGAATTTACACAGGAGCGACCTGTTCGCTAAACTAAAAGAATCAAACGAACAAAAAGAGAAGGAAGGAAGTCAAAGCGACGATTCCGAAAGCAAAGCAACCCCGGACAATATAATGTGCTACTGCGACGGGGCGCTGTTCGTGTGGGACGGGAGTAGTAAATCGTTGTTCTGTCGCCTCCCGCAGCCGTCGGTACGTTCCGTCCTGGAGGAGGAGGAACCGTCGGAACACGTGATCCAACTGCTGCTAACGGAGCCGCCGAACTTCCCGGTGACACGTGTGCTCCCCAGCCCCGGCGGCCAGCACCTCGCCCTCTCCGGCCCCCGGGGACTCCTAGCGGTCGACCTACCGCTCTCATGGGGTCGTCTCGTCTCACGTAAACCCCGCACCACCTGTCGGACTGTCCGACTAGCCACCCGACATCTTCAGTCTACCGACGTCGTACAAACCGAGTGGCTCCCAGACTCCCCCACCGGGACCCATCTGCTGCTACTGACCACCGACAACTCCGTCAGCTTGTACTGCAGCAGCGAGCCGGAGACCCCGGTAGACACCGTGTCTATCTCGCCGCCTAACAGCGCCATCCAACGGGCCATGGGGGAATCCGTGGTCGCAATGTCCATATCCCATTGCGTCGCCTCTACCAGCGGCGTCAACCCCGCCGCCTCTAACGGCGGCGTCAACCCCGTCTACGTGCTCAAAGGCAACGGGGAGGTCGTCATGACGACGCTGAGACTAGACGACGCCCCCATGCGACGGTCCCGCGCACCCGTCGTCGGCCCGCTGACGATGCGCCCCCCAGCGGTAGACAACTATGGGTTGGACTACTGCGCGGTAGTCGCGTTGCAATGCCGACCCGAGGTGTTGCTCCTGGCGACCACGGGCGGCAGACTGTACCACTGCGTGGTCCTCTCGGACGCCAACGACTCCGTCTCTACCGCAGACAGCGACGACGACGAGGACGACGAGGAGCCCGTCCTCTACGTCTACGAGGCGGTAGACCTGGAGCTGGACGACCCCACTCAACCAATCAGAGTGGAGCCGGACCCGGTGACCACCTGTCTCTACCACGTGGTCCACTCAGCGGGGGTTCACTCTGTCTTCCTCCCCTGGGCCCTGGACTACCAGACCTACTGCGAGACGGACCCCAGTGAACAGGACCAGCCCTGTCTGGTAGACTACATACTGTGCACGAGGACGACCCCCTCGGCGCCTAGCAACCCCATTGTGGGTCTATCCGTCCTAGGCGACCCCATTGCCGGATCCTCTCTACTAATCCTCACCCAGGATATCGACTGTATCCACGTCCCTCTTGCCGATTACAGTTATAACTTCGACAAACTCAACCTCGCCACTTCCACTGTTGCGGATCCCAACACAACCGCCGTGTCGCCGTTGCGAAAAATACAGAACGTTTCGTTTCTAGAGAAAATTCGCAACATATTACAGCGGAAAGCCGGTAACCCGATCGTTAAAGGGCGGGATTGGGGGGCGGAGTTGGGGAGTAGACGGGGTGAGTGTCTGGATATGGTGGGGAAGGTAATCGGTGTGTACAGAGAGGAATACATGGAGAAACAGAACATGGCGAGGCTGGAGGTTGAGGAGAGAGTCGGTATACTGGTGAAGCAACAGGACGGGCAGACGGAGCAGTTGGTTGAGTACATGGAGGCGAGAGAGGGGTTGTGTGATCGAGCCGAGCAGTTGGCCGAGAGATACGATCAGTGTAGAGATCTACAGGATCTCCTCGAGGCCAGACTGACAGCGCTCCTCAATAAAGTCAGTTGGAAGGTAGACGTCGTTTCTGACGACGAAATGAAAGCTGCTCGAAGTCTCAGCGACTTGCAGGAGAACCTTGGGAGACTACGAGAGGCTTTAGATTCTCTGAAACTCAAAGTTTCTGGTGGCAGTGTTGGTGGTGGCGACTCCGGACCGATCCAAATTGTAATGAGTAAACCGACTGGATTACCGGAGGTTCATGCAAACAACCTCAAGGAGCTTCTCTACAACGAAGCCAATGAGATTGCTAACATGAGAGACCGTCTCAACTCACTAAAGGTTCAGATCGGACTGTAATACTAAATATGTTTATTTCCATAATCGTTCCTTTGTCATATTGCCTTGTTAAATAAAGTATTGTATATCCTATTATTTTTTTCACAGTGACAGTCAAACGATTTAAACACCACTGACAGCTGATCTCGATACTAACTACAAAGTTTATAAATGTTTTATTTAATGTTTAGCGGTGGAGGACTAAAGCAGCCCAACCTGTGCTAAGCCGCTGGATTATATGCAAATTGAAAAGGGAAGAACTGCAACAAAACTGGTCGGAGTGAATAAGCGTATGTGGCAGTTAACAGACTGACTTTCTATATTAACAAAAGCCGAAAATGTTTTAAATAAAAACACCGGTTCTTCATTACGCGTCAATACAATTTGGCGGTTCCCCTTTGATTAGTTCGATCATCTTATAGTCCACTATATACTCTCTTGGCGATCATATAGCACACCTGAATATCAGCTGCCTGCTGTTGAGTTTTTAGTGGTACAGTTCGTTTTTTCTTCAATTGTTCTCTGTGAAAAATCATATTTCAATAAAAGCAAAAAAAGTTGTTGACATTTCTAATGTGTAGTTAAATAAATGTGTTACAATTACAACATGTTCCCCATATTTGGCCTTATGTTGAATTAAATTACAGTGCAATGTGATTAATTTATCATTGTTAGAATCTTTATTTTACATTCGTTACTCTGACCTTTGTCACCTCTGAATTATTAATGTTCAAGTGGAGTGCATGAGTTAGAAAGGAAGTGGCGCGGCCGAGTTAGTAAGTGGGGTCTGTGAGGTGCGACCGCCCCCATTGAATAGACATTCGATCTCATTTGAATCAGTGAGTGTGAGAGTCCTATCATCTGGCATGCAAAAAATTACAAACACGCAGAGGCTTAATGTTTGCCTATCATGGTCTGGACACCTATAAAACATTTGAATGTATGCCACAGTGAGTAACATGATACAGATAGATAATAAGCAGTGATTTTTACATTTAAAATGTACAAAATGTATTAAACTTACAGCTTTATAAACATACAGTCTCCACAGTATTAATGTTGGCCCAAAGATTTATAAATAAAACAATTATTATTAGATGAGAGTACAGTACAGTGCAATAGTATCCAACCAGTCATTCAGCTTGCACGCCAGAATGAGTATCCTTGTAAATCTTCCCATAGGATGCATTGGGAAGAGCATTCAGCTGAGGCTGTAATAGCCACCTAAACCAGTTAATTTTTGCTTATAGTCAGGTTTGAAAGAGGGAGTGATTAAACTTAGCACAAAAAGTACTTCCTTGTTAGTTGCGGCCTGCCTATTGAATATCATTACTAGGCCATTTTTGATGAGCGCCAGCTGGTGTTTTTATCATTGCGCCTATGGCGTTTTTTTAGTTTATGTATATTTTTCGAGCCCAGAGGCTATGGACGGAGTAGCCGATCATGCTATCGTTAGAGCGGTTCATGAGATTGCTTATTAACGGCCAGCCAGCCAGCCAGCCATTCTCGAGCAATTCTTACAGTAAGTAACTTCTCGGTGCCTGATTTCAAATTTTTGTTATGAAAATATTCTGTAGGAACAGAAATGTTAACGTGATGATAATGAAGGAAATTACAAAACAAAACAGGAAATTACAGACAGACTTCTAGTTCATATGTCGACCGCTAGGGGGCGAACGACTAGGTCCACTAATTGTACCTTTACACAAAGGCTCATCTGGTCTTACGTATGCGCTTAGGTCCCTCGTACGTCCCATATACAGTACGTGTAAGTGACTATTAGAAATTTATTGAATTATTATTTTGAATTTGGATTTCAATATTCTTTCCACTCTCTCCCTCTCATTCTTGATTACATTTTTTGCTCCATGCACCCTTTTTGGGTTTTTGCTCCACTCTCTGTTTTTCGCCCCCCTCATTTGGTTCACTGGGAGGGCAGGAGCCCCCCCCCCCCCCCCCCCCTCCCCCATCGTACGGGTATGCTTGTAACAGGTCTCAGCTGGAACATAATTCACTGCGGATCCACCATTAATACTGTAATCTATTGAACTATTGAAATCAACTAATCTGAAATGATGAGCCATGGGTGTATTTGTGATTAATATCCTGCAGCGAAGTGGGCGTTATTTTTCGCTGGATCTTCTTATCTTTGTACGTCCCATATAAACTCTGTCTCCTTTCTTCTGAAGCTTCACGTACTACAGTACGGCCCTTATATTCCAAAACCGTGTATCTCAATTTTTGGCATTTTGAGAAAATGGCCAAAAACCATTCCGGTTTTTTATGGTTATTCATTTTAAATTCTTACTGGGATTAATTCGGGAAATTTCCATATTAATATTCTATATAGGGTAAACGCATGTGCCGAATCCACCTGAGGCAAAATTAAGGCATGAAAATAAAGGGAAATATGTTAAAAACACCATAGTACACCGATAGTACACCATAGCAGGTATTGGTCAATATACTTGCGCCGCAAACATGTAACTTTTTTTGGATCAAAATCGGCTAACTCATTTTTTATTCTTCAAAACCAGCTATCTTTTATATTTTATTTTTTAACAAAACCGTTTATCTCTATGTTTGAATATAAACTTTTATTTTATTAATTAATAATTACCATTAATATTGAAAACCATTAACTAATAAACTACAATTTGTGGTAAGGGAATAAAATAAAATGAACAGTCAGTTTAATGTAACGATCAGTTTAATACAATTTATAGTTAATTAAACAGTTCAGTTTAAACAAATATGAGTTTAATACATTGATCCGTTTTATAGAATAATGAGTTTAATAAATCGATAAGTTGTATTCAATACAGATCTACTCATTAGCTAAAGAGTGATCGTAGCCACTATTAAGGTCTGTTTATGATTGTTTCGATGTCATCGATAACCAGAAAGACGATCTGTTTCCTGGCATGAGATTAACAAGTTTCTTTAGGATAATCTCCTTCTTTGCTGTGTTAATTCCCCGTACACCTTCTTTCTTCTGTGGAATTTCTGGGTGATACCTCTCTTGAAGGAATTCTACACACTTCTCTGCTTCTTTGAAGTCTCTTTTATACACCATCTTGCGACACCCTTTGTTAAATCTCACCTGGACTACCTCTGTAATATAGGGAAGCGCCTCTTTCAGCTTCTTGGAATACGTTAGTTTCTTCAACCACTTGTGGAATTCCGGGGTTAATACAACCAAATCTTTTCTACTGTTGGCCATAACCATAGTGACGTATTTCAAATCATACATTGCTGGTTGTCTTTTAATACTCCTCTCTATATTTCCATGAACCGAATCGGCTAACATGTGAGCCCTTGGTGAGGTACTTCAATGTGATTGACTGTGGCCCCCCTGTGGCATTGACAATCGCTACACATGCGCCAAAGAGCAACCAGTTTTTATTTTGACCCGTACAATTATCCAGCCAAAATATAAACTCTTTGGAATCCCGCTCTTCTCTGATGATCCTTAACATACAATCGGCCAATGAGTCAGCATCCCGACCTTGCAGCCCCTCATGCCACACCACACAATAGTCATTCATCCCCCCTCCAACGTCACCACTCCCAAACCCCTCAGTATGTCCCCCTCCAATGTCACCACTCCCCTCAATATGTCCCCCTCCAACGTCACCACTCCCACTCCCCTCTGTATGCCCCCCTCAAACGTCACCACTCCCACTCTCCTCTGTATGTCCCCCTCCAACGTCACCACTCCCACTCCCCTCTGTATGTCCCCCTCCAACGTCACCACTCCCACTCTCCTCAATATGTCCCCCTCCAACGTCACCACTCCCACTCCCCTCTGTATGTCCCCCTCCAACGTCACCACTTCCACTCCGCTCTGTATGTCCCCCTCCAACGTCACCATTTACCAGAAGCATTGGAATCATTAGGGGGTATAGCCTTCCTCCGTAGAGGATATTGTTTGCGTGTGGCTGACATTGTTTACTTACACGAATATCAGTGCTATGCTTTATATAAAATAAACAAACTGGCTTGCTACCAAGAGTCAAGAAAGTGTTTAAAAAAACTGTTGTTCTGATTCTTTGATCGATGAATTGCTTATAGATGACAAAACGGTATGGTACAGTAACACAACCTACTGGTAAACTCTTGTTACCTAAACTCTCATGGTTGTTTACCTAAACTGAAACTTTACAATATGTTATCATAACGCTTTGTGTAGTTTGTTAATGCCTGAATTGTTGATTTATGAATTAACTACCGGTAAACGGTAGCTGGCCGCGACAATTGCAAATGAATTGTTCAGACTAAATGACCGGTTAACTGTGTTTTGAAATATATCTAGAACATTTATTGAACATTGAATTTGTAATCAAAACCGTCTATCTGAGAAAGATTTGTTCTAGAGGTGGTCCAAAACCGTCTATCTCCAGATAGATGGTTTTGATAAATTAAACGAATTTCCGAAACAGAGATACACTGTTTTGATAAATTAATAATCATGGAGATCTTGCATCCTATTGGTCAGTTAATTTTTTTCGGTTAATTTTTCTCAGATAAATGGTTTTGATTAAAAATTGCTTCAAAAAATATCGAGATACACGGTTTTGGTCGCAAACTATTTTCTTTGCATTTGATTTTCAAGCTTCGGGACCTGGATAGAAAGATGCGCCTTGAAATTCTGATTCCAAATATATAAATATGTCATTTTCGTCAAAAATCGAGATACACGGTTTTGGAATATAAGGGCCGAGTAGCACTATACAATAATATAATCATACCTAATTAATCTATTTGATTTGTTGCCATTGCATATGAGCCGCCCATGTTGGTCATTTCCGTTTGCCGATTTAAGTAAAATAAGACGATCTCAATCCATCCTTAACACCCATTACACTCACAATGCACTCCTTATAGAACAACTGTTTGTTAAAAGCGATATTGCCTGGCCACAGAATGAAAACTAATTTGAAACGGCAGTTAATGATATACAGTTACAGTAAATGACAGGATGTTAATCTCATCTCGCCTCATATTACTGCAACCACACATCTCAATATAAATGGACCATTAATAGAGAAATACGACGCCTACCTACGGCCTTCTCCATACATTGTTTCCATACAAATCTTTACAACGTTTCATAAACGGGAAGATGATACAGCCGGAAGGATGAAACGTAACAGCCTCTGTGGAGTCGTCAGCTACGAATTTAATTGTCACAGATTATCAGCATACCAGATATTGTTCATTCGCCTCGCCTCATAATTCATATCATACTCCCACCATGGAGTCGACAACTACTGTATTACTAGACTAGAAGTTATTGTTGATAATCACCAGGTACATGAATGACTCATGATCTCATTGGGGCATCAATAACGACCATTTCACAGTTGTTGTATCTAGGCGAGGGTCAGAGTAAAACGCGGATCCGGATTCTACATTTAACATTGTCCCTACGGAAGTCGATTTTTTTTACATTTTTAGAACTCCCAAAAATAAAACTATAACCTGTTCTATTGACTTTAGTTTATTGTTTTGGTTAAAATAACGTGCCACTGTAACCTGCTCCTTTCCCTTATTGATAATTTTGGAATCCGGATCCGCGTTTTACACCGACCCTGTAGCCGACCGAATGTATGCTTATCGATCCACACAAAATGCACAATTTATAGAAAGCATAACATCCTATGCTTGAACTCGAAATATTGTAGGGCCCCAACTGACTATATTTAAGTATTGTCACATAGCAAGAACATCTGCAGTCAGCACTCAGAAGCTAAATACTTTGGTGCTAAATAAAACATGCAAATAAATGATCCTAATATCGAATCTACTTAATTGCCGACTTTGCAAAAGGTGTGCACAACAAAAGGTTATAATAATATGAAACCATTCATTCACCCATAACACCAATAATAAATTATAAATATACCGGTCGCAATTCTCTATGGGTGTAACTGTCCTGCCTAAATTAGTAGCTAGAGTGTTTAATTAATCATTGTGGCCGTGATGGTTCATGGTTAATATACACTACCCTTTCATTTGTAGTGAGTTGATAAAGACGGCCAAGTACGGTAGGGTTGAGCACAGTGGCAGTATATGATGGTATTGACAGATGGGAGGCCATGAGGAGCTAAATTGCGGACATACAAGGTATCAGATGGTATTTCCAGGTCTATCTTTTACCTGGGCCGCTAGCTGAATGGTTAGAACGTCAGACTCAACCCGTTCGATCCCACCTGGAGGTCATTGTCGAATTTGCAAAAGTTGTTCCCAACAAAAAGTTACTTTAACTTTATTTAGACTCACACAAATCCAGTGGTACAATGGGCACCTGGATTCTGCGGGGGATTACAAATGGGTTAAATAGTTCTGTTATTGAGTGTGAAAATGGTAGTTAGTGTTGCGTCCTCCCTGTCATATAGGGACAGCCAAAAGAGAGTAGCCTTCGGGTTGCTCCCTGTGTTTCGTGTTTCACACATTCATCAATAAATTGTTCACCTCTCCTTACCTAATCGATATCCCTGAAGTGCACGACGACATAGTTGACTTGGCTTGACGAAGATAGTGAAGGAACAGCTCTATGAGGTACTCGAGTGTGAATGTGGACCCAAGTGAAGGTTAAGTAAAGGAATATCGATGAAAATAAGTTTGAAGATTGATATTTTTGCTTGAGATTAAAACTTAATATATAAGTTATTTCCGCAATTGTGAAAAACAAATAGTAATTTCAAGAAATCAATTGCATTACTCCTCATTCTTCATGCGTTGCGAAGCTTGTGGAAATATGCCATGTGTTGTGAATGTAAGATTATTGCCCGCTGATTTTTGAGAGAGTATTTGGCGAATTGTCAAACAATAAAATACAATTATTGTACCAGCTTAGCCGTTCTCAGAAAGTTTCTATAAATATCATACATTCAAACCAACAGCGTCATACAAACCCCTTATACAGAATAGATTGTTGACAAGACATTTTTTCAAATCCCTTTCCTGGTGACCTTTCTGGTGATCTTTCATAGTGATATTATCCAGTTAGCAATTTTTTAAATGTTTGTTACAATTACAAATTTTTTATCACAAAATTAAGGTCAATATCTATATTTAATTTTCCTGTAACTAGGGTTGTTTCATTATTTATTTGTGCTTTTGTTTAACTTTGTAATTACACGTTTAACTCTGTCCATTACAGTGGCATCCCATCCCACTGCCATATACAGCTATGTAAGCAAGGTCAACCATATCACATACAATAACTATACTGTAAGATACTAACCACATCAGCGACACATATTATAAAATGCACAATATTGCTTTCATACTAATCGGCCTCTTTGTGCCTGGGTTCGGATATCCATATCCAGAAGGGGCAGTTCCTGTAACCAGCCAAAAACAACTGTGGCGGTTCCATATTGGCAATGCCGACGCCTCAGGATCCTCATTAAACTTGGGTGATGATAAAATAATTTTAATCTCCCACCACGAAAGAGTCGTATCAGCCTCAAATGACGATTTGTTCCTGTATAATTCATGTGGTAACTGTGTGACTGGATATGAGAGATTCGAAGTAACATTCCTCTTAGAGGGAATTAATAATCGTGTATCAATAAAAACGAGTCGAGGAAAGTATTTGGAACGCCATACCATGTTTACCGTGTTACCATGTTTGGAAGAAGAAGATTGTGTGAAGGGAGACGCTCTTTCTATAACAAATGATAATCAGAAATGGAAATTGTACATCAATGCTAATGAAGACAAACTATGGATTGTATCGATGCAAAATTATTTTAAATACATCACGGCTCATCCAAGTGGAAAAGTGAATGCAGCGTCCCTGACTCTTTACGATCCCAGCTACACCGAGTTCCATGGTTGGAAGATTGGTACAAAGGAAGACTGGGGGGCCAACGATTTTTGGGAAACAGTTTGCAGCCTCGACAACACGCAAAGCTCAGGTGAAGGCTCATGCGTGTATTCGGAGACTGTAGGAACGAGTGTTACTGATGAAGAATCATACACATTATCTATTGGTGTAGACCTCAGTTTGGGAGTTGGCTTTAAGGAATATTTCTCTGCCAGTGTTGCTTCCTCAATTGGTATGGAGTGGTCTACAACCTCATCTAAGACCTGGTCTCTGGAAACAACAATCGAAGTTTGCGCTGCGGTTCCACCCCATAGAAAAGTTATCCTCCAACAGGCTGTCGGGAAGTATGGGCCATTTAAAGTCAAAGCTTCTCAGTTCCGGACTATAGAAAAAGGGTACAGTGGTGATAGAGTGTATAATTATGTTAAACAGATGAGGGCGTGTTAGTGGGTAGGAGTACACTACGGACAGTACAGGGTAGGGTGTATCGCTAATACAGAGAAAACATACCATCCACATTTATTACATGAACTAGAAAGCCTATGGCCCTTCGGGCCACAGCTTTCTAGTGCACGTGCAGATGATATATGAATATGTGTGGTGAAATCTATAAAAATCAAATGTCTGTCTGTCTGTCTGTCTGTCTGACTGTCTGTCTGTCTGTCTGTCTGTCTGTCTGTCTGTCTGTCTGTCTGTCTGTCTGTCTGTCTGTCTGTCTGTCTGTCTGTCTGTCTGTCTGTCTGTCTGTCTGTCTGTCTGTCTGTCTGTCTCTGTCTGTCTGTCTCTGTCTGTCTGTCTCTGTCTGTCTCTGTCTGTATCTGTCTGTCTCTGTCTGTCTCTGTCTGTCTCTGTCTGTCTCTGTCTGTCTCTGTCTCTCTCTGTCTGTCTCTGTCTCTCTCTGTCTGTCTCTGTCTGTCTGTCTCTGTCTGTCTGTCTCGGTCTGTCTCAGACAGACAGACAGACAGACAGACAGACAGACAGACAGACAGACAGACAGACAGACAGACAGACAGACAGACAGACAGACAGACAGACAGACAGACAGACAGACAGTGACAGACAGACATACACACAGACAATTTATTTGTATATATAGGGGGCCTACAGTATTAGATAACAAATAGCTTTTTTTCGTCTTATTCCTTGATGTGTTAATTGGCCTCGCTCGATATCACTCCGAATTATACAACTTGAGATCGGCGGAAGAATAAAGCCATTTTTTTTCTTGTCATTTGTAATTTTATTCTTAAATTTTATCTTCTACAAGAAATTTATGTTTTCATATTTTCTCACTAACTTTTCTCACAACTCCTATATACAGTATATAAAAATCAATTGTCTGTCTGTGTGTCTGTCTGTCTGTTTGTCATCGGCTATACAATCGAACCCATCTCGATGAAATCTCGCTTACTATAGCTTGTTAGAAAGGTCTCAACCTAACTCGTTGTGCAACGTAATACTGTCTGAAGTTCCCCCCGTCTGCCGCTAGAGGGCGAAATGTCTGAAAGTGAATATCTCCTCCAAGTTAGCTATTTATTGTACAATCCGTTTAAACTGAAACTTGGTAGTCATATATTACAGCATCTTAGGCTATATCTTTACTGAGTCGTAGAATCGTCTACAGTTCCCCCGTCCGCCGCTAGTGGGCGAATTTTCTGATAAAGAAAACCTGATCTCATTTTGTTGTTTTTAATCCTTTTGAGCTACTACTACTACTACTAGGATCGACATGCTGCATCGCAGCTGCATTTTTAAGAATGCTGTGCCGGCTTATCGACAAAATTGCACCGCCACAACTCCCTATCACCCATGACATTTGCTAGATCATCCGCATCTTCAAGGCCAGTGTCCTTTAAGATGCGTCTCAAGAAAGTCATCGGCTGTCCACCATGCTTATTCATTCCATGAGGCTGCCACAGTACAAAATTATGCACTGGTTGGTCCTCACGGCGAAAGCAATGTCCTGCAAAGCGGAGGCGATTTTGCTCTAGTGTCAAGCTTGGGGGAACCAATGAGACACCTCCAATGTTATATAGTGTCTGGTTGTAGATGTGTGCATTGTACTTGACACAATGAACCCGGCGTAGCATTCTTGTGAATGTGCCATCCAGAGATTTGGTGCCTCAGCTGTTAGAGCCCAGCATGGACTCCCATAGAGGAGTAGTTGAGCTAAAAGTTGGCAAATATCTACTACAGCATAGGATGTATCTTTACGGAGTCGCAGAGTCGTCAACAGTTCCCCAGTCTACCGCTAGAGGGCGAAATACATTTCACCAGTCTGCAGGTAGAGGGTGAAATTTCTGAAAGTGAACATTTTCTCAAAATGTTATTTACAATCCGCTTAAGTTGAAACTTGACAGTTATATCCTATTGGGGCGGTGTTTTATTTTATGATGGTATGCCCTACTGTATATCTATGCAGTATAAACAGTTCCGTATAAACTGCAAAGTTAATAATATAACAGCAGAAATCTGGTATACTTCACATATGGGTCACGTTTGCATACATCATGTTGGTCTCATAAGTTATTGGTTTTTAGATGGCTCTTTACTTACAACATGTCCTGGAAAATAGTGTCGTGTCGTAATTCAATGACACGACCCCCCCCCCCCCCCCCCCCCCCCCTAATTTTTCTACTAGGCCTACGGTAAGATTACTTAAGATTGCCCTTCCGCCCACATACGTTTTTTTGAAACACATCATTCAAATGAATTTTTTTCACATCATTGAACACAAACACACACCCCACCTCAACAGCCATAATCCCCGCTAGTCACTAGTATTCTACTTTAATAATTATAATTTTCATTTGCTAAAAAGGCTCTGCCCTGACGTGTCTCACCCCACAAGTAAAAGAGTAGCTACAGTACGCCACGAACACGGAACCAACCAAACTTACCATGGTACTTTTTCTTTACAATAAAGGCGTAGGCCTACTAAAAAATCACTTAAGCACTGTTGCGATGTAATCCTACCGGTACTTCTGCAATCTGGCCAGTCTGACGAAATATTGTTTCAGTATTTAATATCAAATTACTGTAATATACCGGTACATTTGGTTTCAAGTGCAGTACCGCTACCGGCTTCTCAATGCAGCTTATGTGCATACTGCAGAGACTACTACTATATTTTAAAAAGGAAAATCGGATGAACCTACCGGTATAGGGGCCTATATACCTATACAGTTAGGCCTACTGTAGACTGGTAGAGTTAAACGTTTCCACGTACAGACGTACGTCGTACGTAACGTATCCACGTATGTGCGTACGTACGTATCCTGGTATCCACGTATCTAGACATTAGGCCTACTGTACATACATTGAGCGATTTGGATTTGACATACGCGTATGCATACGCGAAGATGAATACTGTTTCATGATTGATCCAGATGAGATAAGAGATTATTGTCAAGTCTACGGCTTCTCTGTAGCTGTAGGCCTTTAATTACAGTAGGTGTCATGGTGTTATGCCTACCATGGTGTTATTAATTTAATTTAATTCGGACTTGCCAACTATAAAAGGCAGATTTGATAAATACAGTAGAATGCTGGGCTGCGCTGCATATCAATGTAACAAACTGAAAAATTTAAATAAAAGTGTACGCACAAGGAAAAATAATTCTCATAGACCATAAATTTGTCAAAAGTACTGTACCGGTAATAATTTCCTAGAAATCCAACTCTTTCAATTTATTTTTAAACACATTGATAGATCGTGTCATGATTCCATTACCTTTTCGGGAATAGTATTTCAAATCGTATCTACACCTGTACACGGCTACGAAAATGTATTTCCAGTTGTTTCCGCTCTTTAGCATTATTATACTGTAGGCCTATGTCTGTATGTACCGATCCCAAGCATTTTGCTCGGCCTAAGCATTTTGCATGACATTTATCTCGTGTATCATCAAGGACTATTAGAACATAGTATATATATTCAGGACTGTATTTCAGGACGCGATGCTCGCATACAGTGTTAATTTTTATGGAGGTCGGTTTTTATTATCTTAGTTTCTTAATTATACATTGTAGGCCTAGCTAAATAAAAGAAATGCAGTTGCAATACTATTGGCGAAAATTATACTACAATTTATTTTATTTCATGTCCGGATTCCACCGGCGGTTTAATTATTAATTTTAATTAGCACAAATAAAATAGCATTAAAAACGCGTTGGACGGCGCTAGCACTGACTGATTAAAAATGAGAAGAACATAGAATATAATATTGTCGAATAAAACCATATTAAAATACTGAGTTTTCAAGCAATCACATTAATAGTGGGGCCCTGGTAGCTCCCTCGCTCTCAATTTAACAAAATTATTTAAAAAGTTTAAAAAATTTAATAAATTTTTTAAATTATTACGAAAATTACTTAATACAAAAGTAGCAAAAATTCGTTTATGGATACACACACTATGGGTATAGACACCCATAAACACAGTGGAAATTTCACGAAAATCAAATAGTTTAGGTCGCCTTGGTTTTAATCTAACTTTTTATTCTAGAACTTGTTTCATCAAGTTAAAAGATCATGTACGTACGTACTAGCTAGTTGTGGCTACTTTTTTTCTTAAGAGTCAATGGATATAATTATGTCTTGCTAGGCTTACTACAGTCTGATCCGATCGAAGGAGAGTTTGGAGTATACATGCAAATGAGTGGCGTAAATTATAACATCTCTCTAGAACAGGTGATGTACTCAAGAGATTGCGACGAATTAAGATTTATCACAGTTTTGACATCGAACCTAGTAGTAACGATAAGAACCAATGATGCACAAGCGAATTAACTTGAGGTGAACTGGAAGATATTGACTACGTCCTTGAAAATGAAGAACACAGCATTAGTGACACAGAGCAAAGCGCTTTGATGTATGCCGATTTCGACATTGAGAAATAATTGTATATTTAAACTATCCAAGCATTAGTGAATTTTTGTGATATTTTTGGCATGGTCATCAATGTAAAGAAAAGCAAATTCTTTACCATTAATGGCAATGGCGAGGGTAAACAGCCATTTATTCTCCGTTATGTTACTATCAATCATTGTGAACATTATACATACATCGGTTCTCTATTCACTGCAGATGGTAAAATGAAAAGTGTTCTAAAAATACATGAGGCCCTATGCGAACGGACGGTGAACAAGTTCATGTTCAATATATTCTGTTCGAAGAACACTTCCATACCTTTTGCGTTAAAGAGACAAGTGTTTGATTCATGTGTGATTGCTTAAACTCTTTATGGATCTGAAGCCTGGCTGGTTGATAATATAAAAATAATGGAAAAGAACTATACAAGACTTGTGAAAACCCTTCTTTCGGTACGTTGCCAGACGCCAACAGATGTCTGCCTCGTTGAGGCTGGTATTCCACCATTTAAAAATTAGATCCTCGCAGCCAGGAAACGTTACATGAAGAATATCCTAAAATTAGCGATCCTGATATTCCCCTATACCAGAACTTACAAATGTGTCGAACAGCAAACACTCCTGGTTTCCGTTTATTAGCTGATTGAGTATAACTACTCTGATCCTTTTGAAGTCGTTTGCAAACGAATTCTAAATAAACCGTCTACAGCGACAAAGTTAGTGACATACCGTACTCCAATAATTCCAGATCTATCGGTCCATCCCGTATACAGCTGCCTTAAAGCGTCCATTCCAGATTATCTAAGGGTTAGCATGTCCCGGCTACGGTTAATGGCCCACAAACCGAAAGTTGAAACTAGTCGTTGGAGCCGTATACCAGCTGATCAAAGAGTATGCGCATGTGACAATACATCGATCCAAAAGGAACAGCACGTCTTGATCACCTTTCCGATGTCTGAAAGTTTCCGACATAACTACCCAACCCATCCCTAGATTTTTCAAGCATGATAAATTTGTTTCAGGTTAAGGACCTAAAGAGCTTATGCAATTATATTTCAGCTTTATTGAAGCTATTTGAATAACAGTTTATAGAAATTAATAATGTCTATTTTTCCTTCTATTTTATTAATGGATATTCGTCTGTTGAAAACCTTGTATCGAGAGAAATTGATTTTGAGCACCTACTGTATATATATTACAGTACAGGGGTATATTGAATTAAGTATAGGCTGGACGGGCCGTATAACCGTTCCACTACTACTATGCATGCGGATATATCACTTTCAAGGAACAACTGTCCATTGATGTTTCAGAACTTAGAGATTGTTTATTTTCAGTAAATAAACAGTACATTTCCAGTAAACAACAATAAGTCTAACTGTACTCTGGGATAAACATATTAAAACTTCCTCCGTGCAGATTATACATATTTCGAAAAGAAAAATTATTGTGACTCGTATAATATATTAGGAGTTCGGTTTCAGTAGTAGATACAGTCAGTTATTTCACACAACTTATTACAAGGGTTATTTCGAATATCTTTCAACAGTTATTTTGTATATACTAATAAATTATCGCTAGCAAATTTTCGTAAAATATTTACATTAAAAGAATGTACCTTAGGTTGTTAGCAATACATAATACAGTCTCACATTAAAAACAATGAAAAGAAATTGAAAAGTATGCTTCTGTAAATTAAAAAAATTAGGGCTACACTGAATAGAAAAAAACCGGCCTCTAATAAAATTAATGCGAGCATCGCGTCCTGAATATATACTATGTTCTAGAAGTCCTTGATATCATCTGGACCAATCAGAACACAGTATTCGCCAACGCGTATGCATACGCGTATGTCAAATCGCTCAATGTAATGTATACTGTAGATACGTGGATACGTACGCACATACGTGGAAAAGTTTAATCCGTTACTGTAGTTATGCTTTACCTACCACCAGTCCGATGCTATACCGGGATGGGATTTCGGAATTTGACTGCTTGCAAATTAGATACGGTTCATTTAAGAACCTACTGTACATCATGATTGCTGGTACGCTTTCCTATTTTACCCCTTTCCATTTTTAACCCCTTACCAACGTTTCTGCTGGAGAATGGAGATTATTTGAAGTGAAGTTCAATTGCTTGGTCTAGCTAGGTGCTCCATTTGTGGAAGCAATATAAAATTGAGATCAATAAAATGATATACCAGCTCGCAGTATGTAATTTAATTCATTATTTCATTTTTAAGACTACCGGTAAGTTGGTTTAGGCCTATCCTACAAGTTACGAATCTTCATTAGGCATCATCGCTAAGATGGCACATAGCATACAGTAAGTACAGGGTACTGTAAATATCGCCAAAACTTAGATTGGAACCGTTCAAACAATTGTGAGTAAAAAATGTTCTGGAACACCACGAATGAATCTACTGTAAATTCTTATTGGTTTTGTAGACCTATACAAAGTTAATTTGCAGTGTAAAATTTAATCACTACGTCTTTGGCATAATCCAAGAATTCACCAAAAAATATCTTCTCCAAAAAATAATGTGGTTCAGTCCCTTAAAGGCCCTGCGTTTGTGGGGAAGCCCTTATCGGATGTAGTTTATACTCTACGGCCAAATCGGAATACTGTATTACGTAATTCCTTTGTCTGTCTGTATGGCTCAACGCAACAATTCTAATTTGATGATAATTAGCAATTGGTTACGTGTAATGTGCAGTGCGTAGTGGAGTGGGGCTTCACAAACACGGTTGAAGTTTACCTGAGTGTTCACACTTTGGCGTACAACAATGCCAAATTACCGAGCTGGTATAGTAAAACTCTATGCTAAGGTTCATTGATTTCGTGTCGGCGAAGTTCCAATAACATAACTTTAGCTGCACAGCACACTCGCTTACCGATATGCCTTTGGGCAGAAATGTTTTGAGACTTACTTTCAGTTTTGTATCTAAAATGTGGTACAAAGTCGTTGGACATTTTACTCCAGAAAATTAATTTGAGGTTGTTTAACTTGTAAGTTATATACCGGATAGTCGAATAATAATGGATCGTAAGAAAGTTATCAAAACGAGAAACACCGAAATGGAATCTAAACATAAAAGAACCGGCGCATTTGCCGTTTCTAGGGAAACTAAAAAGAAACAACGAATCCCGGTCGGCCTAGAGAAAGAGAAACTCTCACCAGAAGTCTGTTCGTCTAAACGGATCAGCCACGGATATGGGATGTTCGGAAAAAGTAAAATATCTGAGACGGGATGTCGTGGAATTAGCGAAGAGATTCGGCGAATAATTCGGGTGGGGGAATTCAAACACAAGGTGGGCTCGGGGGATGCTGGCCCATCCAATTACAAACGGACTAGGGGACGTGGCGATGGCGGTACATCTACGCCGAAACACAATAAGGAGAATTCTAGAACTCGAAGCGCCACTCCGCTATCACCGTTAACCGAATACCGGTTGAAGTCCGCATTAATGCCGGCGAATTTTAACATTTCGTCGGAGACGGAGTCCCTTAGATGCGTGACACCGGAGACAGACACCCTCCCAGAGTCGCCGAACATAGCGGAGGTGTCCCAAACCGTGTTGGAAGGTCTGCAAGGGGTCCGTCTGTTCCCGAAGCAACGGGACTGGTCCGAAGAGGCCCTCACCAAGATCCGAGGCATAGCGGAAACGAGCGGAGCCAAGAGGGCCCATTTGGTCTCCTCCACCCCGCTAGCCTCCGTGAGGACTCCAGCCACAGCTAGGTTGAGTGCCAGCAAGGGGATAACGAGTGTAACAGCGAGGAGAGAGTCCGCGCCACATGGGAGTGGTTCCGCGCCACATGGAAGTGGGTCCGCGCCACCTGGGAGAGAGTCCGCGCCACATGGGAGGGGGGTAAACAGTCAGACAGAGGTTCCAGAGGTCAACCAGACATCGGAGAGATTGCCCCAGACTAACCACCCACACACTGGGTTCAGTAACTCCGGGATAACCAACTTCTACCACACAGACATAGGGGGCGGACAAACTGCGTCCATCCACCCGCCACAACCCAACGCTCTCCATCACCCCGGAATTCCCCTCCAATCCGGTGTTCCACAGAAATCCGGTGTTCCACACCAATCCGGTGTTCCACACCAATCCGGTGTTCCACACCAATCCGGTGTTCCACACCAATCCGGTGTTCCACACCAATCTAGTGTTCCACACCAATCCGGTGTTCCACATCAATCCGGTGTTCCACACCAATCCGGTGTTCCACACCAATCCGGTGTTCCACACCAATCCGCAGTTCCTCACCAATCCGCAGTTCCTCACCAATCCGGCATTACTCAACAGTTCCATTGGAACTACGAATTAGGGACGTGGGAAGCAATATCATTCCTTCCAGCACCCCCTTACTCCCAAGCAGTACCTCCCTACTCCCACACAGTGCCTCCCTACTCACAACCACTACGTCCCTACTCCCACACTGCACCCTCCACCTCCCACTACAACCCAACCACCTTCCCGACTACCCGAGCCAGCGACACCCCCCAGTACAACTTCTCCAACATCCTCCCCAATAACACAATGAGTCACTTCAACCACGGCTACAACCGATGGGGCCATCCGTCTGTTCCCACGGACCCACAGCTGGACTACCTGCAGGAGATAGTCGGCATGGATACCGTGGGGTCTGCTAGCCAACACGCTGTAGCTGAACCCCCTCGCGAAGCCACCGCCAGTTCTAGCGCATCGGACGACGACCTCGCCCTACTCAGGTTGATGGTGTTGAGGAAGAAGTTGCGAAGAAAACGCAACAGATGTTACGATAAACCCGACTTCCTTACCAAATCACCGTCACCTCCTCCTAGAGGTTGTCGCAAAATGTTTTAGTTATATACTTTAAGATTTCTTCCATAAACTCCAGCATAGCTTTTTACCCTATACTGGTATACAAAAGTTTGTTTGAATAATAATTTCAATGTTGCATCGTTTAGTCCAACTTCTTTCAGTTTCTGAGGTGCTCGCAGAAATTTAACTTATTGGTATAACAACAATAATCAAATATAGTGAGTTTGTGGGGGTCGGATTGTGGAGATAATTGTAATGACCCTGTAACGGTGAATCGAATTCTGATGTTACTCGAGATATTTCGAAGTTAAAACGGTTATTATTAACTTATTATTTTAATGCAGCTATCGATTTCGATAATTTTTAGTTTTTCATGGTTTATTTACAGGTCAAACTGGTTTATGTTTTAAGCTAATTAAATTAAGCTACTTGAGCCAGAACTGTAAACCAAAACAACAATATTTTTTGAACCAACATTACTCATGATGTGATATGCGCACTACCTGTTACCGTTTAAAGTCCGTATCTTGTTCCATTAAGAAAATGTATTGAACCTTGGTTCGAACCACGGCTTTCAACATTCATACTTATTACAGTTCTTTTCACAGCTCAACCCCACTTTATTTATTTATATTACCATCCGGCAACAACTACAATGCCTATATTTATTGTGTACACAGTACACACAAAGCCTATTTATTGTGTACACAGTACACACAATGCCTATTTATTGTGTACACAGTACACACAATGCCTATTTATTGTGTACACAGTACACACAATGCCTATTTATTGTGTACACAGTACACACAATGCCTATTTATTGTGTACACAGTACACACAATGCCTATTTATTGTGTACAGAGTACACACAATGCCTATTTATTGTGTACACAGTACACACAATGCCTATATTTATTGTGTACACAGTACACACAATGCCTATTTATTGTGTACACAGTACACACAATGCCTATTTATTGTGTACACAGTACACACAATGCCTATTTATTGTGTACACAGTACACACAATGCCTATTTATTGTGTACACACAATGCCTATTTATTGTGTACACAGTACACACAATGCCTATTTATTGTGTACACAGTACACACAATGCCTATTTATTGTGTACACAGTACACACAATGCCTATTTATTGAGTACACAGTACACACAATGCCTATTTATTGTGTACACAGTACACACAATGCCTATATTTATTGTGTATACAGTACACACAATGCCTATATTTATTGTGTACACAGTACACACAATGCGTATCTATTGTGTGCACAGTACACACAATGCCTATTTATTGTGTACACAGTACACACAATGCCTATATTTATTGTGTACACAGTACACACAATGCCTATTTATTGTGTACACAGTACACACAATGCCTATTTATTGTGTACACAGTACACACAATGCCTATTTATTGTGTACACAGTACACACAATGCCTATTTATTGTGTACACAGTACACACAATGCCTATTTATTGTGTACACAGTACACACAATGCCTATTTATTGTGTACACAGTACACACAATGCCTATTTATTGTGTACACAGTACACACAATGCCTATTTATTGTGTACACAGTACACACAATGCCTATTTATTGTGTACACAGTACACACAATGCCTATTTATTGTGTACACAGTACACACAATGCCTATTTATTGTGTACACAGTACACACAACAATGCCTATATTTATTGTGTACACAGTACACACAATGCCTATTTATTGTGTACACAGTACACACAATGCCTATTTATTGTGTACACAGTACACACAATGCCTATTTATTGTGTACACAGTACACACAATGCCTATTTATTGTGTACACAGTACACACAATGCCTATTTATTGTGTACACAGTACACACAATGCCTATTTATTGTGTACACAGTACACACAATGCCTATTTATTGTGTACACAGTACACACAATGCCTATTTATTGTGTACACAGTACACACAATGCCTATTTATTGTGTACACAGTACACACAATGCCTATTTATTGTGTACACAGTGCACACAATGCCTATTTATTGTGTACACAGTTCACACAATGCCTATTTATTGTGTACACAGTACACACAATGCCTATTTATTGTGTACACAGTACACACAATGCCTATATTTATTGTGTACACAGTACACACAATGCCTATTTATTGTGTACACAGTACACACAATGCCTATTTATTGTGTACACAGTACACACAATGCCTATATTTATTGTGTACACAGTACACACAATGCCTATTTATTGTGTACACAGTACACACAATGTATATTTATTTGTAGTTTCAAAAATGTCATTCCTACATAATTATCTTGATAGCATCAATGTATTGGCAAGCTGTGTTTTTCGTGGTGATTATTATTATACATTTATCCCTTCCTATAATAAATGTATAAATATCTTCACAGTTTGAAATTTCCCGCTCAATACTGTCTGTCTGGGGTCTGTTAATCAGTTCTGCAGTTCTGGTAGTAAGGCTGCAGACCACCGTGCTAAAATTTCATTACGGAAGTTTTCTTAGTCTGTGATTTAATTTCCGACGTCAGTGTTTAAAATGTTAGGTGGAATCTTGGCTGTCGATCTGTCTGTCTTTCTTTCTTTTTACATTTTGACGGACTTTTGATAGGCAGCGATAACTCGAGAACTAAAATAGACGTTGTTAAGCCGTTAAAAGATTTGAAATCCTTATTAAATTCTGCTTCAGATGAAACAAAAATGTGACCTCTTTACCCAAGTAGGAGGTCCCACCTTAAATAAATGTAAAGTTGTATGTTATGTCAAAATAATTTAAAATGATATTGTTTTTTAAGTGAATTACGGGAAAAGTTTAATATTAGACAATTGACTGCAGACCTCTTCGGCTCACTATTGTACCATATAAGTTTCACTCACTTAATTATATCCTGTAACGGCTTGGGATCGTATGGACGGTTCCCTTGGAAAACTGAATCCTTCAAGTTAAAGTAGAGATTCTGGAACTGTAAACAATCCGTACTGTAAACAATCCCTAAGGCCAGGAAGGCTCCGGTGCTGGTACCAATTATCCAATCAAATAAATCTCTCACCTTCCTGCCTGAAAAGTTCAGAAATAAATTAAACGAGTCGGGGTTGAGCTGATAATGCTAAAAACTGTACTATTTTAATAGGATTTTCTTCGGAAGTGAAAATTAAGGAAGGGCGTTAGGGGAGGGGGGGGGGGGGGTGTCTGAACTATTTAGCGCTACTGAAGAGGCCTAATAGGTAGAAACGGTACAGTGGCTGGTTCAACCCCTGGTGACGTACTTCTTCATTTTCCACTTCTGAACAAATTAATATTAAAATAATTTAGACACAGTGAGAGACGAATTCAGTCTCAAGATTCAGTGTATCCCATTTCCATTATCTATCTTATACGACAATACGCTATATCATATACGCTATCACTTTCCAAGCAGATACCGGTACACTCCCTATACATGCCTACACCATTATCTGGGGAATAATGACTTAATTTAGTGACATAGACAGTAGACCCCCCCACCCGCCTTTAATCTCTCTATTTTCCAATGAGTGAGTGAGAATCACTATTTTCACCTTCCAACTTTTACTACTACGTTTGAAAAAGTGTCTTCTTCATCAATTACCAATAATTCGCTGTCAGTCGCACCATCTTAGAATTTTGAGTATAGAGATGATTGAGCGTCATATAAGGTTTCGTGAGTGACATAAAGTATGAGAATATAATGTACAACATAAGTGGCCGTTATTGAAACTAACGGAGAAAATAACTTTTTCATATGATATTTAGTTTATCAATACGTGTTTTAAAGATGCCCTATCCAGTATCCACTATAATATTAATTACTCGAGAGAAAACTGTTATTTTCATGATGTCGTGTAAATCATTGATTGTATGATTTGTAACTGATTATATGATAATAATATAATACATAAAATAGTATATATATACGTAGTAATATAATTCACAATATTATTATTATTCACATCGTATCCCTATTATATTTTGTGTTAAAGATAAATATGTGGCATTATGTTTCAGTGGGGTGTTAATTAAAAGTCTTAAATTACATTCAATAATCCGCCACAAAATGTTGTCAATTTATAAGTCGATGGTAACGCCGTTCTTTGCATCAGCAAATCCAACACGATTGTTACCGAGATCGAAGACTGTGTAATACTTTCCCAGAAACACGTCACCCAAGATCCAGAGTGGCCCCATGGGTGGGGGAATGTCCATTCCGATAAACCCAGACAGACAGATAGTCTGCCCCATCTCGCTCACCTGCAAGACGTAGTCTTCCCCTGTCAGGTTGAACATTGAACCAGCGATCTGGAATGTGATCACTGGTAGACTGGGGATTTTTGAACAATCCACAGTGTATTCTCCACCTATGAGAGGTTTCGCCCCAATAGCTTTATTCAAAGCGTTGACCTCATCCTTGGGACCGGCTATGAGACTGGTACCCGTGTCGGCTATCGCATTACATCCCCCTTGACAATATTTCGCGACAAGGCCAACCTTAACTCCATCCATCTTAAACTGCCAGTAGGCTTGCCTCGTCACATTCACGTAATGGAAGTCCCCTGTGTAGTACTTGGGGTCGGTGCCTCCTAACATTAATTCTCCTCCCGGTTTTGCGTTTGGTTTTCGGTTCAGATAGAATGAGAACACTGGTTTATCCACAGCCTTTTGTTTTACTGCGTTCTGGAACACCGGCGTTACTTGGTCTACAGCTATTGTCGGATACCCCATTCCCAGAAGACCGTCAAACTTCGCCGCAATGAATGTGATCCCTGGTTCAGACGTTGCTTCTCCGAATGTCTGATTGGTTACAACTGTTGCTGCTATGGCAACCGTGTCGGTACTGAGAAAGCCTTTCATACTTCCAGTTCCGTATTTGATTTCGATGGTCCGACCGTCTGGTCTGTATGTAGACGATTTACTGCTGTCGTACTTGTTATGTAGCAGACAGGCGATATCGGTAATCGGACACTTCTTGCTTGGAACCCAGAGATTGGACGATCCGGTATCAAAGACCACGTTGAATGGCTGCGGCGGCGTTCCTATGGTGATGGGTCCATAGTACTGGGCGTCCATGTAGTTAGTGAGGGGTTCGGGGCCTTTGAATGCATCCTCGTAGGCAGACGGGTTGACGCCTTTCCTCAGTAAATGGTGTCGGATACTCTCAACCTTGAACAGCGGGATGCGGTGCAAAGCTACAGAGCTGCAGATTACTGAGCACAGAATTAGTGCGCTTAATACGGATTGGTACATTGTACTACTCAGGTAGATACTGTAGGTCTGATTTGAAATAACTTTGTGAATATTTTGTGATAGACAATAAATTACCACTGCAATTATTTAGTAACCAAAATGAAGGCGTACTTGCCAGAGGTCACCGTGTTAACTTAAGTATTTATGTAATGTCAAGGATGGTGTGCTCTCTATACCAGCCATAGCAACTGTGGCATCCTGTGGGATAGACTTTGATTTCTTGTTGACACAAAGATGTCGTGTGGAATACTGATTGAACATTAAAAGGCCAATATCGGAATGTTGAGTTCATTATATTGCTTTTACCTATCGAAAAAGGATTTAGCAATATTACCTCTAAAGTAAATACTACAAATTAAAATGTTTCAAGCACTTTAACCCTCCTTGACCAGTGGTCATTATACAAATAATACTACAGTAATGCATATTATCTTATACAAATACTCGACCGTCAATCAATAAAACTAAAACGATAATAAAACAAGAACAGCACGCAAAGTCAATATGACTGTTTTTAGGTTTACTGGTCACCAAAATTGTCTATATCTACAACAACATCATTTTAGATATTATCACAAATATTTAAGGTAAACCTTACATTAATTCCTATT
>JAUCBJ010005888.1:0-17804 GCA_032718475.1 Nemertoderma westbladi | reverse complement strand
AGGGAAAGGCATGGGCAGCCTTGAATAGGCTTTCCAGGATTTGGAAGTCACCGAGAATTAATCGGAAACTTAAACTTAAGGTCCGATTATTTAGAGCAGCAATAGTTCCAGTACTCCTCTATGGGAGTCCATGCTGGGCTCTAACTGCTGAGGACACCAAATCTCTGGATGGCACATTCACAAGAATGCTACGCCGGGTTCATTGTGTCAAGTACAATGCACACATCTCCAACCAGACACTGTATAACATTGGAGGTGTCTCATTGGTTCCCCCATGCTTGACACTAGAACAAAATCGCCTCCGCTTTGCAGGACATTGCTTTCCCCGTGAGGACCAGCCAGTGCATAATCTTGTACTTTGGCAGCCTCATGGAGTGAATAAGCATGGTGGACAGCCCATGACTTTCTTGAGACGCATCTTAAAGGACACTGGCCTTGAAGATGCGGATGATCTAGCAAATGTCATGGGTGATAGGGAGTTGTGGCGGCGCAATTTTGTCGACAAGCCGGCACAGCATTCTTAAAAATGCAGCTGCAATGCAGCATGCCGATACTAGTAGAAATTATGCATCTTCTAGTGATCAACAAAAAAAGTTTTCTAGGCCAACTGGTCAATTAAGTGGGTATAGAATCCTCAAAAGATCAAATGACTGAATATCTTATTATGTATGATGTACATACACTTATATAATGAATTAAACATCATTAATAATGTTTTTAAATGATTATCATTATTTATTTGTGAGATAATAGTTAATACTTAACTATAATACTCACTAGATATTCTACTTAACTTACTGTTTCTGCACGTACACATTAATGTATATTAATGGTAAATATAATGGACAATAATACTGTATGAAATGATAATCGGAAAAAACACACAAAATCAGTTTTCCATCCGCTGTAGTAGTTAATAGTTAATAGCTAATAATGAGAGTTGGTAATCCACTTAGACTAAGTGACATGGCAGATCTGCAAAGTATTTTAGATAAAATTGAGTACCGGTAGCATACAGGAGGCCTACAGCTTTGGGGAGTCAGTGGGTGGGAATGAAACCTAACGCTAGGAACGGCATTGTAACCTCATTCCTTAAGAGATAACAAATTAGTGGTGCTTCTATGGGCTGACCAGTGCAATTCTGGGTGGTGAGACTCCCGGGGTGTGATTCAGCCTCAAAAATTAATTAGTCGCAATTGTATAACGCGGAGGGCATTTATATAATATCTCAACGTGATATTATTTAGGATGATCTCCAAGTGATTTCTCTTTAGAATTCCAGGGTGAATTTAGTGGAAGCAAATTTAATTGGACTTCAAAAGTCGAAACTTGTAAATTCAATTAGAATTCCTGCCATTTCGCAAGCCAATAAACCATTCTGATAACTCACAATCGCTACTCTTCAGAGCGTTTGGGCTACAATTCAATTGTCGCAGTAAAGTCGTAAAGTTGTAGGTTAGGTTACGTTTAATCATTTTAAACGGCAATAAAATCGAATTATAAAGTATCGTATATGGGTACTGAATGTTGGTAACTATGTCAAAGCTTCGCCACTT
This sequence comes from Nemertoderma westbladi, assembly GCA_032718475.1. Lineage (NCBI taxonomy): Eukaryota > Metazoa > Xenacoelomorpha > Nemertodermatida > Nemertodermatidae > Nemertoderma > Nemertoderma westbladi. Next base: position 16,248 of record JAUCBJ010005888.1, on the reverse strand, counting down.
GGGATCAATGCACTGTAGGAATGGTATGGATATTATTGGGACGAGGCATGCTTTTGAAGATTCATTCCATATTGACATTATGTTGAATAACGTAATCACTCAGTACTACTACTACTACTAGTATCGGCATGCTGCATTGCAGCTGCATTTTTAAGAATGCTGTGCCGGCTTGTCGACAAAATTGCGCCGCCACAACTCCCTATCACCCATGACATTTGCTAGATCATCCGCATCTTCAAGACCAGTGTCCTTTAAGATGCGTCTCAAGAAAGTCATGGGCTGTCCACCATGCTCATTCACTCCATGAGGCTGCCCAAGTACAAGATTATGCACTGGCTGGTCCTCACGGCGAAAGCAATGTCCTGCAAAGCGGAGGCGATTTTGTTCTAGTGTCAAGCTTGGGGGAACCAATGATACACCTCCAATGTTATATAGTGTCTGGTTGGAGATGTGTGCATTGTACTTGACACAATGAACCCGGCGTAGCATTCTTGTGAATGTGCCATCCAGAGATTTGGTATCCTCAGCAGTTAGAGCCCAGCATGGACTCCCATAGAGGAGTACTGGAACTACTGCTGCACTAAATAATCGGACCTTAAGTTTCCGATTAATTCTCGGTGACTCCCAAATCCTGGAAAGCCTATTCAAGGCTGCCCATGCCTTTCCCTTACGTATTCGAAGGTCCTCACCTGACTTCCGGATCCATGATCCCAGGTAACAGAAGTCGTCCACATGCTCAAGCATACCATCCTTTGAGCTTATGCTCATCCGATCAGAGACTTGCTGATAACTTTATAATCACTCAGTATATGGAGTGTATGGACTAGTTATGGTTTTGGTATAGGGATGTGTGTGTGTGTGGGGGGGGGGGCATTATTACCACCTGGCTAGGGTATGTCCACATACACACAATCGCAAAAAATGAAAACTAATAAAAACATATAATAGTTATGTAGAGTATTAATGTTTTGGTTTATGATACCACCACTAACAGAAAACCCCATGTTCGTGTGATATTGGGGGAAAGGTTCTTCATGGGCGAAGAGTCGAATGGGCCAATGGGAAAAGAGTCGACTATTAGACTTGTACTAAGTCCACACACATCAGCCCTGCGGAAGAGCGTGGGTTTGAAAAGGTTCAATACGATCTTTTTTTAATTTAATACAATCAGAAGATAAACCAGATAGTTTTGTTTACTTATTAATAATTAATTATGTTGTTCTTTGGGTAATTTATAATATTTTGGAAATAATAAATCAAATTTTATATTTAAATATAATTAATGATGACGTTTTATTTACACTTATATATTGGCCACTCCTTTATGATGCATTGTCTGCCGGGCGCACCACACAACGCAACGCAACAGTAGGCCTACGCGATCAACCATAGAACCCATAGAACAAATCATCGACTCATTTATACCAGTGTCTTTTATCAGTCGTATCAGGAAGGTCAATATCTAAAAAAGCTATCTATCAGACAGCTCTGCCGTAGAACAAGATCAGTAATACGATAACAGTTACTACAGGGTGGTACTGGGTTTTAGCAATTCTCGGCACTACTTACTGTCGGCTGTACAATGTATCGTTTGTTAAGTAAGCATTGTGAACAGTTCACGCTATACTTATTGTTTTTGTTTTTGTCATGTATGTGATTTAAGCTAATTTATTCAAATAGCATCCGGTTTAAAATAAAACATAAAATTAAATTGCAATATATATAATGAAATAAGATAATTTAAAATAATTTGATATAAAATGAAAGAAAGTCTATATGTAATTATGAACAGACTAAATTGAGTTCTGAGTGAAGTAACAAGCTTATAATTTAGGCGTAAACCTTACTTATATATGTATGTAGTTGGGTGAGATCCGAAGAGGAGGTGGGTGCTGGTCAGTTTAGATGGGGTGTTGTATTATAGGAATAGGATGAAGTTTTAGAAAGGCGCCGCAAATACAGGAAAATGTAATTATTTTCGCAGTATAGAGTGACGGTTGATTTTAAATAACCGGACATCATTAGATATTTTCTTTGGGGGCATTACCTACAATATTATGATTGGACCGGACAATTTTCCTGTAAATCCTATGTTCACGATTTTACAGAAAATGATTAGTTTCTTCCTAAATCACAGAACTGCCGGTTCGGATTATAATTATAAATCTGGTTTCATTAGCGACATCACCACATTAATCAACGTTGCACCCAAATTGTCGATTTCTCTTTGAATTACTTTGTAAACAACAATAACTTGAACTTTATTCATTTGATATTCATGAACATAAATTATTTATAATGAGGATGTAATGATTTTAATAAACAATCAAAAAGTTGATGAAAGATTATTTCAACTTTATCCTGGATTTTATGTATTTCATGTTTCATATATGTATATTTTATACTGAAATTTAACATGGTACGCATAATATTTCGATCAATCATAATCTTTATTCTATGTGGTCGTGATCTTTATACTCGTATTATATTGTTTGGACTTAGCATACCACAACTGTAAATTGTTCTATTGAGATTCGTTTATTGTTTTGATTAGAGTAACGTGTCACATTAACCTCCCCATTTCCCAAATAATTGATAATTTAACATTGAGGCGATATATTGTTTTGCTGAGATAGGATTTACGTCTAATTTCCCCCCTGTTTCCAGATAGATAAGAAGTATCAATACTTCGAACTTGAATTTAACCTTCCCACATTTGCTTTATGAAACTAACTTTTGTGTAATAGAATAAATATTATACAAAGACTGACCAAACCCAAAATGAAGTGGAAACTTTTATAATTAATTGATGTTGGTCTCCGAGGCTGAAGGTGAAAGGAGGGGGTGGATGTGGTAGCAACTTCCATCACGTCTTAATGTTAAATTAGTATCAAGTATCATTAAATTTCATGTCTTTCAAATTGCGCAAAAATTTAATTAATTAAGTGATAACGCATGGGCAGTTGGGAATCTGAAATCTTATGACTTTTTCTAAAAATCTATTGTCTTTCTAATGGTGAAAACTAATTACATTTCATGAAATATGATTTGTAACATCTCGATTTTTTATTTAGACCCGTTTTTTGGTGTTGGCAATTAGATGGAATTCATATAAAATAAGGTAGAAATTTCAAACTTATTAATTTCACCGGGTGCCAATATTTGGTGCCAGCACCAAATTTTGATGATTTATAGTTTGAACCTGTTTTTTGTGCAATAGGGTTTTCCTTGGGTTCTGATGATACAACTTGCACTGGGCATATCAAAGTTGTATTTTTCTGCGATGTGTGCAAAATTTTATGCCAGCCCGGAATTTTGAAAATCCATACAATAGTTCAATTGATTGTGACAACTTATTTCAAGCATTTTGGAGGTTTATGGGGGTTCTGAATTCAATAGAATAAATAATTATTATCTAACAAGGCATCTTAAACTTGTTTTTTTCGGAAGTGGGTGCTCACTTTGTCACTTTGGTGATAGCACAAATTTTAAAACCCATCAAATATATCAATTGATTGTGTCACCTTGTTTCTTGCGTTAAACGGTTTAGTGAGGGTTCTTTCTGAATTAAATGGAATAAATAAGTCAATATTGCATAAATTTCTCAAACTTGTATTTTTTGGGAGTGCTTGAAATTTTGTGCCAGCACCAAATATTGCTTATTTTTTAAAATAAGCAAATTGATAAATATATATTATCATCTTGTTTCTTGCGTTATGCAGGTTTATGATGGTCCCGAATCCGATGGAATCAATAACAACAGCACTGGAGATCTCAAACCTCTATGGCATATTATTGTTAGACCCAAACAGTAAACTAAATTTAATAGAATGTTATTTTGTGAGTAATGTACTGTAATTATTTGCGTAGATTTTCCCCTGGAAAGGGATGAATTTTGATTGCGTCGAAAGACACCCCCCCCCCCCTCCCCCCGCGCCGCATTTATCCGTAGACTCCAGACAACCAACCATAATCACTCATAATTGCGCCTATGTGAAGAATACTGAAGAAAGTCTGGTATACTTCACATGGGCCCAATATTATTGTAATTGGTTAGATTTGTTTTGATCTGATATATTTAATTTCCAATATTTATTAATGACTTTCAGAAATAATTCAAAATGAATCCGGGAATAATAATATGAATAATTGATTCGGCTAATTAAATAATAAATTAAAAAAACCATAAATCATTTTGCATGGCAGATGATTGATAGTAACATCAGTTAGAGCCAGGTGGTGGTTTATCTGCAAAACCTATGGTGATTAAATCCACTCTGGGGCATTCTTCTGTGTATGAACCACAACCTTGTGGTGATGGTCTTGTTCAGCGATGGGGACTGTTCCTTCAACGGTTGTGGCCTGGGGAAGCAAGAGAGGTTCCTGTCACATCCCGCTTAATAAACCGGGAAAACTTATAATGCAGCAGCTTGGTCTAGTGGTGACATTCCTGGGCATCAGGAAGCCCTTGTTTGATCCCTAGATGGGGCAGTACTGTTTGGGCACAGTGATTTAAATGCTGCAGCCTAGCCCAACCCCGGCTTTCATCCTTCAGTGGTCGATAAATGGTAACCAAGGCAACTTGGGAAACAGAGTAGAAGGGTTTACTGTGGAAGATCACCCACGGTGGTAAACAGGCATTCCTTTAGGAAACAAAGTGGAAGGGTTTACTGTGGAAGATCACCCACGGTGGTAAACAGGCATTCCTTTAGGAAACAGAGTGGAAGGGTTTACTGAGGAAGATCACCCACGGTGGTAAACAGGCATTCATTGGCTTAACGAGCCTAAAAAAGATTCCCCCGTTCAAAACTTAAAATCAGCTGGGAAATATGAAGTATGAAATCAGCTGGTAAAATAATTATTTATAAAATCATTTGATTTTGATACCCTATAAACAAGGGGCTACATTTTCGGAGAAAATGCAACAGTGGCATGTTATTCTTACCCAAACATGTAAACTAAATTTAATAGAATATTACGTTATTGCTTTAATTTTGGGAGTAATCAACTGTTTATTATTTGCGTCGATTTTCACCTGGAGAGGGATGAATTTTGTTAGCGTCGAAAGTACCGCTCACCCTCCCCTATCTGTGGCCTCCATACGACAATAACCACGTATTGCGCCCATGTGAGGATTACCAGGTTTTCAGAATTTAGTCGAATTTTCATTGTAAATGTAAATATGAAGAATTTTTTTTAATTCATTTCTTTTCTTTCTTCTATATTCGCTCTATTCGCTCAACTCTATTTTACAACCTGTACAGATAATAATTTGTTTATTGTTTTCGTTATATTCAGTCCATATCCTTCTGTCGCCTGGGTTTTTAGTGAAAATATGGTATGCTGCGCAGGGGGGTAAACTGGAAAGTGAAATATAACACGTTCGTGGGGCCTTCGCGCAGCTCGAGGCCCAGTTATGAGATACAAATTAAAATTGTGCGACTGTATCACAAAATCAGGTTATGAGAGATTAACCCACACCACCAATTAATCAAAGAAAGGGGGACAGTACGTGTTCACCCCTTTTAATCTGCACACCCCCCCCCCCCCTCCCCCCACCCACCAATACATAACCGCGACATCTACCACCCACGGAAGGGTAGCACGAACTTATTTCCAAACGCACGTTCAATATGCAAAGCCAGGTGGTTTATAGGAATATAATCAATGCAGTACTCGTCTTCATTATAAGCCTCTTTGCGTTCGACCTGTTTTGTATTAAAATATATTTATTAAACGCAGGCTGACGCTCTTTATAATAATAATACCTAGGGATGCCAGCTTCCAGACTTTCAATCTTTACTGCCACGCAAACCCCGCAGAGGAAGTTTTGGTTTGAGAGATCAAGCCCATCGGCAATTGGTGTTTCAATTTCGGTCCAGGAACTCTGACAATGGGAGCATTCAATCTTAGCTGTGGTCCATTCCCATGGTTTCGGCTTCCTTTTCTTCGTCCCAATGACAGATTCTTCTGAAGACGTTCGATTCGCTTTCAGTTTATTGTTGGCGTTTGTGTTTTGAAGTTGTATTCGAGTGGACAGTCGCGCCGGTTTCGAGGTAACCATACCGACCTGTGATAAGCATTGCTTTTGTTGAGTGCCGGTATTCATCTTCTCTCACCTCTTCAATGTCAGATGTTGCAAATACTGATAACACGAATAACGGTATATATTTCAATACTTGTCAATAGTAATATATATCTGTATATAATTTAGATAACTATTTTATATCTGTACTGTTGAGCAAACTCTACATAAATTCCAACCTGTGTATCGCCGGTAGTGCTGTTGCTGCAGTGCTGTGCAAGTGTGCTGAAGTGCTAGTTGCCACCGGTCAGCCGGTACCGGTAGTAGGGTGGTACCTACGGTGCGCACTACAACGGCAGTACAGCAATACGGTGTACCGTGCCAATGACTGAATGATTAGCGGTAACTATCTAAACTATTATATTATTATTACCGGTGCCGGTACTGGGCTATTAGGCCTAAACTATAATCACCGCAAGGGTTGCCAGGGCCATGTTTAATTAGATTACATGATATGGCATGACTGCAGTGTATGGTACCGGCTGACCAGTATTGCAGTATTGACTGATTGCAGGATTCTCGATTCAGGGATTGAGTACAGCCTGACAGTACCGGTACACATGGTACATGCAGACAGCCAATGTATTGCAAAATTTGTCAGAAACCCAGCTGATTTATCCTACAGTACTGTAATAATAATTTAACGCATTTTAAATTTGGATAAATAAATTTATTATAACTGCAATAACAGTTACATGCTGCACGAAGGCCCCAACTTTCAAAAAATTCGAAAATTTTCAAACTTTTGCCAAACAACATGTGTACCAAGTTTGGATAGATTTCATCAAGGATTGGCCGAGTTATTAACGTTTAAAATAAAATACTGAAAAAAAACGCGACAGAAAGACAGAACGACAGGTTGATTAATGGTACCCCTACGCTAAGGCTCACTCACTTCGTGGCTCGCTCCACAGCAGAAAGTCTGGTGTACTTCTCATTGGCCAAGTATCTATCTTGATTTGTTTTACTTTATTTTGTTCTGATCTATTTTATTCCAATATTTACTAATGACTTTCAGAAACAATTTAAATTAAATAATTGATTCAGCTATTTAAAGAATAGATTAAAAAAAAAATATAAATCATATTGGTAGACAGATGATTGAGTGTGCAGTAGTCAATCTTTACTAATTCTTAGTAGCCAGGTGGTGGTTTATCTGTAAAACCTATGGTGATTAAATCCACTCTTGGGTATTTTCTGTGTATGAAGCACAACCTTGTGGTGATGGTAATGTACAGATTTGGAGACTGCTCCTTCAATGATTGTGGCCTGGGGAATTCCATTACTTTCTTGAATGAGATCCCTAAAAGACATTGGGCTTGGAGATGTGGACAATCTCGCGAAAGTAATGGGTAATAGGGAGTTGTGTCGGCGTAATTTTGTCGATAATCCTGCACAGCATTTCTTCATATAAGCTGCATTTCTGCATGCCGATTGTGGATAGATAGAGTTTGAATAATTTCCAATGATTTTTACACATTTTTGTTAAATATATCACAGTTTAAATTTCCTGCCAATTTTATAATTTGTAGTTTGATTAAAAATAATGTTGTTAATTAAATTCAGGTTGGTGTGAAAAATTGTTTTGAATATATTTTTGAATGCGTTATTTCGCATCCTATGAGAATTTCTGCTGTAGTGAGACATCTAATTATTGTGAGACACCATTACAATCATTGGCAGCATACAATCACCGAGCATTCCTGAAGTAGCATACTAATGATACATCGATAACGCCTGTTATTAATAACTTGCATCTCATATCAACATCATCTTCCATTCCCCCAAAAGATGTCGGTGCATTTTATTTTTGTAAACGACCCAATGAGGAGATTACTACCGCTAGCGTGATAACGTGTTTGCAACACATGTTGGGTAAGATTATATTTCAGGACAAACAACTTCACACATCCTGCTCGAGGCAACACAGAGTTGTGAAGTTTGCCCTGGATTTCTCAGTACTAAGGGGAAACAAATCAACACAGATTTTTTTAGCTGGAGGCTACTATCTACCCCACTAAGGGATTTCTTCCATCAAAATTAATTGCCTCCGACAAGGGCAGGAAAACAAGGCAACACTGACAACAGCAACATGAGAGAGAGAGAGGGCGGCTTAAACTACATACAATATAAGCTGCCATGAGAGAGCTGATTGTTTCTGGCTTGACGCCGCTGGCCTTGGACTGAAATTCATCAGTTTATGGGTTTCCCTTCTGGAGGGTGGGAAAGAGAATTGTAATCACTCCTTCATGCTGGGGGCGATCTAATTGAGCGATTTTGCGATTCATGGATGAAATAAAATGATTGATAATAATGAAAAAAAAACTGATGGGAAGAAACCGCTTTTATGTTTTTAATTTTTTATCTAATAATTTCAGCTGTATAATAATTTTTTATTTCTATACAACTTCGCAGCAGTTTTCAAAGATAATACTAAAAATGATATTATGCAGCACATTTTCAATTCGAATGGCTGATTAACAAAAATAATACTAATAAAATAATTTGAAAGTTGACATGGCCAAACAGCTTGGAGACTTATAATTTTTCGATGCTGTCACTTTTTATCTATGTGTGTGTTCTACAAAATATCAAATTACAATTATAATATTTGGTGGTCGGGATATTGTAGAGTATAAACAAACAACGGGGGTAAACGCAATGCCTACACCTACGCCTACACCTACTGTAGGCATGTTAGTAAAGGTGAAGCTTACAGAGACGGGTTGAAACGGAACCAAAACTTTACACGAGAGTTAGGAATATTGTAGAAAAACCAATTTAATTAAACCGAATCAATAGCTTGATAATGAACAGTCACATGTTTAGGCCTATCGACTTACGGTACATGCATGTTGAGGCGTAGGCTTAGGAGTCGGCATAGGGTTTACCCCCATTTAAAACTAAGAAAATAAAAGTGTGTAAAACTCTTTAGTTGGACATTTGGGTGGGCAGTGCACCACCTCCCCCATTCAAGCTTTAGCCCTCTTTTAGGCTTTGGAGATGGTTCTGGTTGGGTAATGCTGCTATCCAAGAGGGCCGTTATGTATATTTTAACTATTTTAAAAATAAATATTTATATTTAAGAAGAAGGAACTCGTATGGATGAACAAACCCAACTAACAGCTAACATTATCCCGCATATTTCAGTTCCGACCATAATTATGATATGGTGTAGAAACATGCTAAGAGAGGCTTTCTAGTGTGTTTAATGCCCGTCTAGTTGATGCCATAGCCTTCTTCTAGTGTACAATCTAATCATGGAAATAGTCACATATTACATGGGTAAATAAGAAAATATCAGGAATTATTTATCATTTAACACCTTTCATTTGATTCCGAATATTTACTAAGGCAACAATAAACAGCGCAAATAACTTAAACTTCATGATTTGAGAAATAAAGATTCTAAAAAACAGCTGACGTTTCGATTTATTAAACAATAATCATTTTCAAAGCAAAAACAAATAAATACCTGAAAATTAGTGAAAGACAGTACTAAATACAAAATACAATAAGGCTGGTGAAGATTGCAATAACAATACAAAAAAAACAATTTACAAAATAATGGGTGTGGCTAGTGTGCAAAAAACGGTTGTAATTGAATATGGAAGGCGTGTACAGCAGTACAGTACTACAGAATATTTACTACTTTTAGTTTTCAACTTCTCCATTACATCGTATGACCGACAGAATTTTGTAATCTAATCTAAAATCAACCACTGCACTATTGGAGTTTTAGTTTCATATACTGTATTAAGTTACAAAGAATGATGAATTGGCGTGGAATGCATTAAAGTTTTTTTATCCTATGTGTAACTAACTACACAGGATTTATTACAATTCCCATGTCAATAAGCATTAAAATGATTGAAATTAATGTTCTTAACTGATTAATAGATTGTTTCTAATCAAAACAATAAACGGTACTGGTGCATTTTACATTATAGTTTCGCAGTGCAGTTTTCACCTCTATAAAATAAGATTCTTTTATACGTTCGAAGGACTTTAAATGGCGCATATCCGCCTTATCCTTAATTGTCACTGAGGTACCTGGGAAGTATAGTTCTGGGGATCGCACTTGAAAATATTACCATTTTTTTTTCATAATCTCTAGTTAATGATATGTAGAGATATGAAGAACTTTTCGAACATGCTGTTTGCTAATCTGACCTAACAGCTACCGGTTAGAAACTCATTACCACAAACAATGAGTTCCTCAGAAGTTGATGAAAATTGGAGGATTGAAAAAGAGATCATACCAGATCTACTTTTCTGGCAACCAAATCAATGAAAGCGTAGCCATGGACAACCGGATGAATATTGAATATTTCGAGTTAATCAATTAATCAAGTACATAATGGTATGGTAATGGTATGGTAATTGTACTTGACAAAATAAACCCGACGTAGCGTTCTTGGATATATGCCATCCAGAGATTTGGTGTCCTCAGCAGTTAGAGCCCAGCATGGACTCCCATAGAGAAGTACTGGAACTACTGCTGCTCTAAATAATTGGACCTTAAGTTTCCGATGAATTCTATGTGATTTACAAATCCTGGAAAGCCAATTAAAGGCTGCCCATGCCTTTCCCTTACGTATTTGAGCTTATGCTCATCCGATCAGAGATTTCTTGAGGACTTTCAAAGGTTAACTGTTAAAAGCTGCGTTATTATCAACAGTAGACACAAATTTCATTAAACCATCATATACTGATCTGATTGCTGCAATAATTTCATCAGGAATCCCATATAGTGAAAGTATATGCTGAACATACGTGAGCGAGAGACTGAATCAAAGGCCTTGAAGAAGTCAACAAAGATAACAGCCAGATGCCTGTCTTTCTTTTTTGATAACTCTTCAATTATCCTTTAAGTGCCAAAATGGGCTCCATGGTCCCACGACCTTTACGGAACCCATTCTGATTTCCACGGAGCAGTCTCTCAATGGGATCCCTGATGCGATTTAATAGAATTCTATTGTATAGCTTTGCCGCAATCGGGATCAATGAGATTCCCCGAAAAGAACCATAGAGTGTTAGGTTCAACTTATTTGTTTTCATTTCTTGTGGGACTCTTGTTGTTCGGTACATGTCTACTATGATGGGATGGATGAGCTTTAAACACTCAGGTATTTTAAAGACCTCAGGGGGAACACCATCTACTCCACTGGCACGATTGGTCTTAATGCTCTTTGCAGCAGCCTTCACTTCATCAAAGGAGATATCGCCAATGGGAATATCTCGGAATACAGACTCAGACACTTTTACTTCTATAAAATTATAAGGCAATAAATACCCTGTCATTATTGAGGAGATTTTCAAAGTGGGCCTTCCAACCATTGAGGCGATCGGCCGGTGATTCTGCCTTAACCTTGGTGGTTGGTTGGCTTTTCCACCCATTCAGCAAGTTGATAATAGTGTATAAGTACATACATACATACATACGGAACAAAAAAATGGAACACAAAAAATAGGTGTTAACAAATTGTGTATAACTTTGCGCCCTGAACAACTGTTACTAACTGATAGGGCGCGTTATAAATAAAATATTATTATTATTATTATAATTATTATAACACCTTATTATGGATAAGATAAAACTTTTAAAAGACAATAATGGACAGATCAGCATCTGGACTTAACGAAGAAACTTCATGAGACCCAGAGAAATTACATCCATATGTTCATGTTCACCCTCTGTTAATGACGATATGGAGGTTCCCCTGAAGCCCTTCAACAGTTGTCCATCAGTCACAAAGCAGAAGTAATCAATACAATGCCACAAGTTGGATATCTTTAGTATCAGTGGATGATGATGGGTTACTGAATATGAAAAAGCAAGGCATAGTCTGCATTAATGAAACGATTACTGGTAATGAAATCATCACCTGGAATCAAACCTTCTCTGAATTTAAGTTAATTCTGTTCAGATTCAGAAGTATTTGGGTTCTTACAGCAAAAGAAACCAGATCCCATAATGAAAGATAGGATGCTGCGCATGCTTCATGGTAGAACATTCAATTCACAAATAAGGAGTTATACAATGTTCGTAGTGATTGAGAATTACCAAAGCCCAGCAACACATTGCATTTACTAAGAGGATGATACTTTTATTTTTGGCCACTGCCATTTAAAGACCTGATTGGCCTGTGTATATTTTGTCATATGGTCTCCAGCATTTAGACTGAGAGTAGCCGCAGTGTACTTAATAATGCGGCATTACTACCTATGCTGTCATTTTTAGGAATAAAACCTTTGAAGCAACAACTTATTTAGTGATTATTAATGTTGCACCTTTATACTTGGTAGCAAAGTTGAGCGCGTCACCCCGCAAACTGCTATTATCAATAAATATTTGCATAATGAATCCAAACGATCCATCATTTGAATGTATAATGCGCAATCTAGCCCTACAGAAGATTACGCCTGTAAATTATATGCGATGTATTCATTCAGTATCAAAGCAAGTTGTTTCGAATCTATGCTAATACAGAAGGACAATATTACTTTATTTATAGCAAAAGTTCCCATCGTAAACTCTGAATATTACAAGTTTGTTACATCATCTACCATGTTTTAAACGTAGAACATGTGCTATTACTAATTGCAATTTTTATGTGATTTCCACATATGCTTACAATATGTGCATCGTTCTTATTGGGGTTGGGGTCTCCAGAATCTCTGTTCTAGTATCTTTATTATTATGTTTACTATATTATTACATTGTGTTCAACGTGTAAAATGTATAAATATTGTAAATAGTCGTGACTTGTTGTCTGAAATAAATATATAATATGTTATTATATAGTATATATAATATATTTCCACCCATAGACTCATTAATTAATTAATTAAATATGAATTATCATGTGAAGGACCAATCAATATTCAACCCCCTCAAAGGGAAAATCGAATTACGGATCAGGAAATTTACGGGAAAATTACGGCGAAAATCGGATTACTCCCAAAATGATAAAAACTGTAACCTAGTCTATTGACATAAGTTTATTGTTTTGGTTAGAATAATGTGCAACTGCAACCTGTTCCTTTCCCTAAATTGGTAATTTCTCATTGAGGCGAGACGAAATATTAAAGATGATAGATGAAATGCATCAAGTTTTCCCCCTGGTCTCCCAGTTTCACTAAATCAACAAAAATAACAAAAATAAACAAAAAATAAACAAAAATATCTTTATTATTCAGAGTATTTAACAGTAACAATTAATAATTAGTCAACAATTTCATACAGCTGATATACCGGTACTCTTCTTGTATAGTCTGGTGATCTCTCTACTTGCTTTAAACTTATTACAAACAAACGTCTCCTGTGTGACAGAGAGATATTATTAGATTACTGGACTATATGATGGTACCGTAAGATTTTACTAACAAAATGCCTATGTGTCAGTGTGTCGCATACCTACTGCACTGCACTGTATATTATTAGTCCTGAATCTTATTTAACTAAAAGGTTTCCTAACACTACTGTGTTTGTGGCTCTGAGAAACGGACTTTGAGTATGGGATTAACTTCCTTCACATGCTGTGTAGTAATACCGTTAGGGTAAGGAGACCAAAGCCCTTGTACTTGTAGCTATGATACCAAAGTTAGCTACTATGTTAATATAAGATTGTGTGTACATTTGGCCTGGCTTGGGAATTAGATTACACGCTCTTAATACCTTAATATATTACTATACACTATGCACAGTATAGAAAAGCAAATCTTCTGGATTGGTTTCACAGATTACCCTGGCAATTGCTGAGATATAATTTTATTCCCGAGCGATATAGTATCAAAGTTGTTACAACTTGTAAATTAATTAAATAGTAAAGGTTGTGCTACACTGCTACTTGATAGATACTGGTTAAAAAATTTAGAATAGGCTTAAAAAATTTAAAAATAAAGTGGTCAGAAAGAAGAATTACGACACATCATATGAAGTATTTCTAATTTCCGTTTAATGATAGAAAGCGCAGGTGAGCCACGCCACAGATGAGCCCTATCAAGTCCCTTAAATATGACCCCCCCCCCCCCCCCCCCCCCCAGGATCGATGAGGATGTACAATTGTAGCTATGGTTCTGGGACCAGACTCATTTGCTCTACAGCTAAATAAGTACTGCAGGTACGACATTCCAAACTTACCACATTCTGATTACATCTACATGTATAGAAGTAGACCCATATCCCATGACACTGCAAATTGGTTTAAACCTCCATGCAATTGTAAGAAAGAAATGTTGTGGAACTAACTGCAGATATGTCACTAAGAATACCATACGCAGCAACCACGCCCGCGAGAAAGTTTCGCCGGCGTCCAATCTTCGCCCGGTGCAATCTTCTCCCCCAAAATGAGCAAGTATCGCCCGGCGGAAACCTTCCCCCGCCAGGCAACCTTTGTCCACTAAACCAGTATTGTTTTGGTTAGAAAAAGCCATCTCTGTAACCTGCTCCTTTCCCTAAATTGGTAACTAAAATGGTTTCTAACACAAATCTTATTGGACGACGGTTGCTCGTGGGCGAAGATTTCCTTATGGGCGAAGGTTTCCCCCAGGCGAAGGTTGGACACGGGCGAAGGTTATATGTTGGCAAAGGTTGCACCTAACCCATAGGCCTCAACTGTCAATAACATGAGAGGTGGTGTGGCGGGTGAGAGAGAGAGTTAGAGACATTGAAGAAGTATACAATGATGATGGCGTGGTAGCTTACTTTTTTAGTAGATACTTCATCAATAATCCTTATTATAGCTTATTGTAGTATATAGAAAATAGACCTCAAATGTTCTATTGCAGTAGACATAAATGAGTATTAAATTCTCGAATGTAGATAAAACTAAAATAACCAAATGGAAACAATTCAAAACAAATAAAATACCTACCAGTATTTGTGGGTGGAGGAATATCTTTCATATGTTTCTTATGTTTTTCATTCGGGGTATAATACAGTATTAAATGACATGTGGCCAATAATATAGCCTTATGTGATAACAAGATACAGGTAATAGAGAATCATCTGATGAATCGGTGAACACTCACAGAGGTGAACAATGACTATGTGACGACATGGACATGGAAAACAACTGGGAAAGGAGCATTATTGTCAAACATTCGAGTTGGTGAGGAATTGAAGAATTGTTTTATTGGGGCTATTGTTTGTTGCTATGTATTGTTGCATGTATGTATATTACGTCTGTATTAGCAACAAATAGCATAGATTGGGGCCTAACCACACTTGTTATTATGTATTGTTTTGTGAGGTGTATCCAATAGATTTTAGATGCTGTGATTTAACTTTCCGATTAATATTTCAGGTTACCTTTGGTGACTATGTAGTATTGTAATTAAGTGTATATTCCATTTTTACAGTGTATCTGGAGAAACATTTACTTTTAAGGATTCAAATTAATTTTGCACCTAGAAGTATAATAATTTATTATTATTTCAGGGACACCGTTGCAGCAGCTTAGCTAATAGCGTAGCTGGTAGAGAATTGTCCTTCACATTTTAAATAGTTTTAAATTTGAATCAGCATTCGAAATAGTCAATATGTAATTGAGGTATCTGAATTTAATATGTTTTTTATTGCATAATTTCTTGGGTCTATTTCATTTGATTGAAGAACTAGAACGGTAATGTTCACAATGATACTATAGGGTACAATCTTAATGTCTATGAAATTAGGTAATTAAGATATGATGCTGTACAGTGTACATCTGATAAGTTTACAAGTTTATGACAAGTTGTAATACACCAAAAATTCCCAGGATACAAACCAAAACCAAAATCAAAGTCAAAGTGTCTGAAATAACCTACTGTCGCACGGGTACTGAATCTCCAAGTTCCTTAATGGATTTAATTTATTTTCTGTCTATCTGTGCATTATAGCTATTTTTCAATTTAATTGATTGAAATCACTGTTGCCATATTCTGGAAATTTATTAGTTCACAATTATTAGTTTACAATGGAAATACTGTAACATTATGACTGTGTCCCAAAGCTGCGAGGTGTAACATGGTAAGAACCATGCCATTTAATCCTAAATAAAATGACTTGTCTGTCTGTGTGTCTGTCTTTGCAAGCTGCGTGCGTGCAAGGAATGTAAATTGAATGCATATTGATTGATCTTATTACAGCAACACAGACGTCGTGTCACAATCAGTTG
>JAUCBJ010005887.1:0-24338 GCA_032718475.1 Nemertoderma westbladi | reverse complement strand
CACACCTAAGAAGGAGCCCTGTGAACCAACTCCACCTGTCAGACCCGTATGGGTAGTACCAGCACTCATCAAACCGCCATGGGAAGGCCCTCCATTCATAAAGCCAGTATAGGGAGCACCATAACCTACAAACCCACCATAAGGTACACCCATGAACCCACTGCGAGGGCCAAACCCGCCAGCATTCACCAACCCGCCAGCATTCGCAAACCCGCCGTGAGTGGCACCTGTCAACCCACCGGGAATCCCACCCACTAACTGATTGTGAGTCCAACTCACCAATCCACTAGGCCTATGAGTGGCACTAGCTAACCCGCTCGGGATTACACCCGCCATTAACCCGCCGTGGATGGAACCTTGCGTCGACCCACTTTGGGTGACGCCTACCATCTGGTTTGGAACAGCCTCTAACCCGCTCTGGGTTAACATCCGCTCTGTTACAGACGACCCACCTTGGCTTACACCAATCGACCCACTCTGGGTTGCACCCAGCGACCCACTATGGATTGCACCCACAGCCTCACTCTGGGTTGCACCCACCACCCCATCCTGGGAGGCACCCACCGATCCACTCTGGGTTGCACCCACCATCCCATCCTGGGGGGCAACCACCGACCCACTCTGGGTTGCAGACACCGACTCACTCTGGGTTTCTCCCACCGATCCGCTCTGAGTCCCACCCACCGCCCCACCCACCGATCCACTCTGGGTTCCACCCGAGGGCCCTTCCTCCTCACTCGACAGCGGTGTCTCCAACCGTCTCGACTTCCTTCCTCCCACCGCCATTACGGAACTCGCGTTACTCGAGCGACCGGACGACCGCTTCCCGCACTCCGTGTCGTCATCAGCAGCGTCGGTTTCCTCGTCGTTGGAGCCGACTTTACTATCGAGACTCTCCTTGGCGGCGGTGAACACGGACTGGAGGGCGAGGGAGTCCTCGTAGATTAGCGAGTTGTCTTCGTTGTACTCCCGAGCGTTCTTACACATCAGCAGAACGTCGTCCTCTAGGTCGGCTAAACACCGGTACCGATGGGTTCGAATCTTATTGTTGATCTTCTTTATGTCCATCGGGTATCGGATCACCTCGTAGTAGGACGGGAGCTGACTACGCGACGGGAGCTGCAGGAATGGATCGATCAGGGTCCGTCCGGTAGAGTCCTCGTACTTACACAGCACGTCGATGAGTTTACGCATCGCGTCGACGAGCTCCGGCTCGTTGGGCTGTTTGTCGGCTGGCGGACGACCCCGTCGTCGTTTCGGTCTCATAGATTCGTCGTCATCATCCGCCTCATCGTCGATGTAGCGCTTCCCGTTCCCGCGTCTCTTCCGACTCTTCCTCGGGGCCTCCTGGTAATCCTCCTCTTCTAACTCCTCCATCGCTTTCATCCACTCCTTCTCAGTGAGTCGGTCGCTGTAGTCGACCTCTTTGCGAACCCGCTCGCCGCGGCCGAACAGTCGGTCGTCCTCCTCCTCCAAGGCGAACCGATCCAGCTCCTCGTCGTCCTTCTTCAACCAGTCCGGCAACTCGTCCTCCTGCATCAGACGCGGCGGGGCCCCGTCCCGTTCCTCCTGCATCTGCATCGCGAGGTCCATCCGCTGGTATATCTCGAACTCCTCCTCGTCCCGCGCGATCAGCTGATTCAACGTCTCGTAATCCGGAACTTCATCCTCCTCTTCGTCGTCGTCCTCTTCCTCTCGGAGGATCTCGTGCAGATAGGCCCGTCGGTCCTGCCCAGTCGACTTGTGGTCGAACATCCCGGCTTGGATGACTTTCTCGTCGATGTTGAGTTTGTTCTTGGCGGTCTGTTGTATTCGCTCCTCTATGGTGTGAACCGTCATTAGTCGCAGGACTCGCACCTCCCGCTCTTGGCCTATCCGATGGGCGCGGTCCTGGGCCTGCAAGTCCTGGTGCGGGTTCCAGTCGCTGTCGAAGATGATCACAGTGTCCGCAACCTGGAAATAAATCGGTGTTGAGCTGATAATGCGACTCTAGTAGTAAATGATGATCGGGATTACTATAAAAAACGCACCACTTCGACCTATTGGGGCTCCTCAGTAGCGAGCTGACAAGTTCAGCCACTTTAGTCTGACACTTCCTTGTTCAAATATTGCACTAGGAATAAAATAGCCATTGAATAAAATTGCTGAAGAAAAAAGTAATACTGGTATATATAAAGTATCCAGCCTTATTGCAATTGAATAAACCATGTCCCGTAATATAGTGTCATTTTCAGATGACACGGACCCCCCCCCCCCCAGATTTTTCTACAAATCCTTATCATATTGCTTGAAATTTGAAACACAACTAGTTCCACTCACCGTGGTTGTTACCATGAATCCGGAATTTTGGATTTTGCCTTTAAATTTTTTTATAAGCATTTTAAAAAAGTGTCTTTTGCGAAATCGCACCCTCCTTTCATTATCATTGCACTATCATTAAAAAGCTTGCGTTGCAAGGATTCCAAATATGTAACAATTTATGAGTTTCGGTGAGAAACAGCTGAGATATAGGCGTTCAAAGATTGCTAGAATTATTGTTCGCTGAAGGCCATTTATTCTATTTAATTAATACACAAAATTCTAGAATGTGTTATTTATTTTATAAGTTGGTTGGCAACAGCGGTATTCCTATCCAATATCTATATTACGTAGCTAATCATACTTAAACAAAATGTTTCAGAACATCGTGTATTTATTAAGTGGAATAAATGGCCTTCAGCGATCGATAATTCTTGCAATATTTGAACACCTATATCTCAGTTGTTTCTCAACGAAATTCAGATATTGTTACATATTTGGAATCCTTGCAACGCAAGCTTTTTAATGATATGAAAAAATTACGACTAATGTGAAGAATGTCTACGATACGGAGGGTGCGATTTCGCAAAAGACACTTTTTTAAACGCCTATAAAAAAAATTTAAAGGCAAAATCGAAAATTCCGGCTTCATGGGGTCATCGAGGTTGAGTGGAACTAGTTATGTATCAAATTTCAAACAATATGATAAAGATTTGTAGAAAAATCTGGGGGGGGGGGGGTCCGTGTTATCAGAAAATGACACTATATTACGGGACATGGTGTATATGTGTCAGTGTCAGTGCATTATAGAAACCAGCCGATTTCGGGCTGAATTCATTTTGAGAAAATCATGGGGAATAAAGTTAAAAAAAATAAATCTTTTTCAAATTTTTTTTTTCAAAATATGTTCATTAGTTATGTTTATAGTCATTGAACATACAATTTTGGATAAAATTATATGTTTTGTCGGTCTGTCCATCTGTCATATGTCTAATCATATTGTCGTCAAATTATTTAAAGATTCTTAAAATGTTGTGAGGTTGGGCGGTTTGAAATTATGGGGCTTTTCTGGGGGTCGCTGATTTCATTTCTGATGTCAGTTTTAATGTTTGATGGATTCAAGAATGTTTTTTATGTCTGTCGGAATGCCAGCCCGACAGTTGTCTGTCTGTCTGTCAAAAATGCAAGGAAGTTTACTAATTGACTAAATTTTTTGTTATGGGGGTATTTGAGGACGGTAATTTCATTTCTGATGTCGGTTTTTATGTTTTATGGATTTAAGACTGTTTGTATGTATGTCGGACTGTCAGTCAAACGGACAGTTGTCTGTCTGTCTGTCAAAAATGTCAAAAAAGATTTCTTCAAGCAAGAAATGAAATCAACGCCAAGAATTACCCCCATAACGATGATTTTGGTCTTCTAGTATAATTCTTAATTTTTTGACAGACAGACAGACAGACCGACAGATACAGTCTAGATTTCTTCAAGCATGAAAACTGACATCGGAAATGAAATCACCTTCCAAAATTACCCCCATAACGATGATTTTAGTCTTCTAGTATAATTCTTAATTTTTTGACAGACAGACAGACAGACAGACAGACAGACAGACAGACCGACAGAGAGACGGACACAGATAAAGTCTAGATTTCTTCAAGCATGATTGAAAACTGACATCGGAAATTAAATCTCCGACCAGAAATACCCCCACAACAAAATTTTAGTTAGATTGAATGCTGTTATATATTTGACAGACAGACAGACAGAATACGAAAAGAGAGAGTTAGATTTACTTCTATTTAAAAACCGAGATTTCCAGCATTTAAATCAATGTTTCAAAATTACTATTATAAAATTTTCCTTTCATATACTTTCACTATTTATTGCGTAACTTTTGAACTGTGGGTCGCAATGACATGTGGGTGGGTGCATTGGAAAGCTAATTTAAATGCGCTTCTTATGCAATGCATTACTCAAAAATTATTTTTTCTCGGAATCGTCTGGTTTCTATATGCACTGACACATATATTTTATGTGCATTTGGTAAATCTAATATGAAGTGATACAATAATATTAATAATATATACCGATACCGTAACCAAACGGACATGAACACACCAAATTTACTTTATTCACCCTGAACCCGAATATTATTCTGCATCTCAATGCTCAGGCGTGAGTGTGATTATTTAATATTATCAATAATAGTATATCTAAGTTAATCAGCTGTGTGAGAGAAAGTGAGTAGTGAGGGAGAGAGAATAGAGGAGATACAGAAAGGATTGGAAAAGTTGGCATAGTTATTGTGTGATGAATTGAAAGTCGAGATTGTTTCAGATTGTTTCTTGTTTATTTATTTAGTGTAATTAATTTCATTAATATTATCATTATATATTGTTTAAATATTAAATTGTATATTCATATAAATTGCTTGTGTTTTCAATTACATGAGTGAAAATAAAGCGACAACAATAATAAACACTGTGAAATACTTGGCAATGAGTATGTATGTAATTTTATAAAAAAAAAAACAATAACATTACGGATCGATTTCGAATAAAACGTTTTTATTGTTAAAATTTACATTATTTACCGCTCAGTCAATGGGCTAGCGGTAAATAAGATTTGCATTATTTACCTCGGAAAATGGGGATTATTGATCTTCAACCAGTCAACTTTGTACTGCAATAAATACTATTCTGGGGCATTATATTTATTTAACTAGTACAATTACATCAAGTAATAATTTCTAGAAGATTACTAATTATTAATAATCTTCTTCATGTTCCATAATATTGTGTATTTATTATATAAATGTAATAAATGGCCTGCCCTTCAAACTGTAACGGATGCAAATACCTGGACTTTTTGAACTCAACCATATCTCAGCTATTTCTCAACGACATTAATAGGTACTTAAAAATTTAGAAATTTGTAATCCTTGTAACGACACCTTTCCATTGGTATGCGACTGGTGCGGTGCATATTGCGGTGCGACTGGTGTAATGTTTAATTACTTATTAAACAATGATATCTTTTAATAATTATAACAAAAAATATGATTTTAACAATAAAATTACATATTGTACGATAAATAAAACACGTTATTTACCTTTTCATCCCTCGATCTGACTTATTTACATCACTCGCTGAGCTCAGTCGGTAAATAGGCCGAACAGATCTCGGGACGAACGGTAAATAAAGCATATTATATTGACCGTACAATAAATAGTTAGTTTTGAAAAGGGGTCACATTCACAAATTATAAAAAAGGAATTAAATGAGCCTAAAATTAATTACTTTGTGGCTGCGAATTGGCTTACCTGCAAATTCAAACCCAACCCTCCGGCTCGAGTTGATAATAGAAACACAAAGTAATTCATCTCCTTACTGCAGAACTTAGTGAGTAACTCGCCGCGGTCGTCTGACTTCGTAGACCCATCGAGTCGGAGATACTTAAAGTCCCTCCAGGTAAAGTAGTCCTCCATCACGTTCATAACGGCCGTCATCTGGGAGAAGATGAGAACCTTGTGTCCCATTCGCTTGAGTTTAGGGAGGATTCGATCGAGCAGCTCGAACTTACCAGAGGTTCGGAAGTAGATGGGACCGAGCGGAACCTGTCCGGTGGTGGAACCCATTCTCTTAGCGAAGTTGGCCTCGATGGTCTGGAACACGAAGGGATGGTTGCAGATCTTGCGAAGCTGCATTATTGTGTTGGAGAGTATCCGCTGTCCTCCACGCCCCTTCTTATCTTCCTGTTTCCGCTCAGATCCGTCTGTTAACAGAATCCCTTTCCGTTGCATATGCTTGTAAATGTTCCGCTGTAGACCAGACATGTCGCATTTAACAACGTACTCAACCTTCTCGGGAAGCTGGGCTTCAACCTCTTTCTTTAAACGTCTCAGAAGGAACGGTCTGAGTACTTTATGGAGTCGACGTATAATGAGGATGGTCTCCTCCTCATTGAGTTCTACTTTCTCGCTGGTGTTGGCGAATGGCGCGTTGAACCACTGCTCGAATGTGTTACAGGATTTAAATATCGCAGGTAAAAGGAAATTAAGCAGCGCCCACAACTCAGGGAGTTTGTTCTGCAAAGGCGTCCCAGTGAGTAGAATCCTATTGTGTGCGATGTAGTGGGTGTTAAGTATCTGCGTTAGTTTACAGTGGTGGTTCTTCATACGATGGCCTTCGTCTACGATCAAGTACTTCCAACGTATCTTGGCGAGCACTGCTTTATCCTTCATGATGTACTCGTAGGTTGTAACAACTACGTTGAACTTGCCGGAGCGAAGAATCGGTTGAATACTGCGGCGGGCATTGGGGCTGCCCTTATAAGGGATGACATTGAGGTTGACGGTCCATTTATCGAATTCTAGAATCCAGTTGGACAGTGTGGACAACGGCACTATGATGAGATAAGGCCCGTTAATTCGCTTCATTTCAGCCATGTAGATGACCAAAGCGATGGTTTGGATGGTCTTACCCAGACCCATCTCGTCCGCAAGAATTCCATTGAGATTGTTATTGAATAGACTGACCATCCATTCGAGTCCCTTAATCTGGTATTCCTTGAGTGTTCCACCAATTAAGCGGGATGGCTGCTGGGTTACTGGCTCGCGGATACTGTGAATGAAGTTGTAGTAGTTGTTGATAAGCGCAGGAGTTAGTTTGTACTCGTCGTCATCTACTGTCTTCCGGGCTCGAGATATTATCTCCTTGTCGCGCTCAGCCTGCGTCTTATCGTCGTCAGCAGGGCCGTCCATCACAGACGATCCATACGGAAGGGAGAACTTGGGGAGTTCCGTGGTATCAGGATCGTCATCATCGTCGTCATCACCCTCCCCGTCCGGGCCAGAGCTCTCCTCGCTGTCCCCTTCATCGCGCGGAGCAACCTGCCAACCATCGTGCTCAATCAACCAGGCATCCACCTCGGAAGCCTTGGGCGCGTCTTCATTAGAGAGGATCTGCCCTGTAGCAGTCTCCATGACGGTGACAGTGAGGTCACTGAACTGACTACTTTCATCCACTCCAGTATCTGCAGTTGGCTTCAAATGTGTCTTCTTCTTCTTTCGCCGTTTTTTCTGCATGTCGAGTTTATGTTTCTGCACGAGAGTTGTCAAATTATTTATGTATTCGTCGGTTTGGCTCAACAAGAAAGCTAATCTTCTATCTTTCTTCTGATCAATAAGTTTCCTATAGCCTTCCTCATCCTCAGCCATTAATCGCCTCATTCTCTCTTTCTCAATTCTCTCGTTCTCTTTCTTCTGCTCTCGTTCTGCGTTTATGTGATGAAGCATTACAGCTCGATAGAGTTTAACCGTCTTCGAAGCCACATGTTTGTGAAACTCTCTGAAATCTCTCGCGTGTTGGATAACTGAGTTGAGAAATTCTGAATGTCTCTGACGTCTTCGCCGCTCGACTTCGAGTTTCTGCTGCTTCTCGTATTTTTCCGTGAGCCGTGCTTCTTTCAACGTTTGACGTTTCGCGCGTTTGTACATCCGAGAATTAAAAGCTGTTTCTAGAGTTGTATCGCGTCGGAAGCATTGTAAAAATTCACGGCGCAGCTGTTTCTGGAAGTTGAGCAATCTCAAAGAACGCAATTCAATAACAGAACGCATTTTGGTTTGGTCGCCCACAGCGACTGGAAGAACGCTCAATTCTTTTATTCGCGCTGCGATTCTGTTTTGAACTCGATTCTCGCGCTCAGACATGATTTCGTGAGGATCTAAACCAGTTGGTTTCGCTACTGGAGCTAAACGACTGGGTTTCGGAAGGACTGAAGTTATCGTAGGTTGTTGGTGGGCGCCTTGGACCATAGCTGCGGTGGGTTTAATCTGAGGTTTATTTTGTTGAGACGAGGTCTGTGATGTTTGGGGAGCAGGAGCCGCAGGAAACTGGCGAGTTCGTCCATGGACAGCTGATAGAAGGTGGTCCGTAAGAGGGATATTCCGCGACAAATTTTTATAAGCGAAAACCTGAGCGCGAAATTGGCCGACCTGGGCTGGAGAAAAGCCCTGGCGCTCTGCCGTGTCAGTCGGTGCGGATTGAGGGGGAGGTAACTGACTACGGGAGGTAAAAGGAACAGAACCCCGGAGTTGCATTACCGAAGACTCAGCTCTTTTGAGCATTAGCTTCATCTGGCGGTAACGGGGGTCATCATGCAACCCTCGCTGTCCCATCTGATCGATAGCATTTTGTATGTAGAGTAGGTCATCTGGACGAAAATGACCGCCATCTGACTGTGGGGGTGGTTGGTTGGTGAGAGTGCCTTGATTAGTCTGAGGTGGTGGTTGTTGGTTGTACTGGGGATTGGCATAGCCTTGTCCTAAAGAACTGGGTGGCAATTGTTGAGGAATTGTCTTGTAACCTTGTTGCTGGGATTGGGGTGGTTGGTGCTGCTGTGTAAAGGGCTGCATGGAACCCAGATGTGAAGGTTGGATTCCTCCGGGGTGCTGCTGCTGCATTCCCGCTGGTTGTTGTTGCGCCCCTCCGGGCTGCTGCATGCCTAGCGATGTTTGTTGCATGGGAACCGACTGAGGTTGGTGCATAGCCCCCTGATGGGAACCGGTTGATTGCATATTTCCCGCATGTGGTTGTTGAAAGCTTCCTGGATGGGGCATGCTTGCTGTTTGAGATTGTTGCATGCCCCCTGGATGTGGTTGTTGAAAGCCACTTTGGTGACTTTGCTGCAAGGAGACTGGTTGGGGTTGATGCATAGCTCCATGATTCGACGATTGCATGGTTCCTTGATTAAGGTGTTGAATACTTCCTGTATGAGGTTGTTGGGTGCTGCCTGGGTGTATCATGCTCCCTTGTTGAGATTGTTGTATACTCCCTGGATGTGTCTGTTGCATGCCACCTGGATGGGATGATTGGACATGTTGCTGGAGCGTGGACCCTTGTTGAGGTTGCTGGGGGCTCCCTTGAAGAGACAGTTGCATGTTTCCCTGATGGAGCTGTTGAGGGTTTCCTGGATGGAGTTGCATGTTTCCAGGGTGTGATTGCTGCATACCTCTAGGATGTGGTTGTTGAATGACTCCAAGATGAGGCTGCTGCATGCTAACAATGTGCTGTTGTTGCATGCCACCAGGATGTGGTTGTTGAATGCCAGCAGGGTGTGGTTGTGGTGTGCTTCCAAGGTGTGGTTGTTGCAGTTGCATACCCGCAGGGTGAGGTTGCTGCATGCCTCCTTGATGTGGTTGTTGCATTTGTATACCACCAGGGTGTGCTTGTTGCAGTTGCATACCACCAGCTGAGTGCGGTTGTTGCATACTTCCAGGATGTGGTGGTTGCATGCTTCCGGGTTGTGAATGTTGAATGCCTCCAGGGTGTGGTTGTGGCATGCTACCTGTGGGCATTACAGTGGCTCCCTGATGTTGCGGCTGCATTGTGCTTGCAGCAAAAGGTTGCATACCACTAGGATGTCTTGTTGGAACTCCACTGGTAAGTTGTTGAAGTGAAGTAGCAGCCTGTTGCAATTGTTGGCTATTATGATGCTGCCCAGTGGCCGGAGGATGCGACTGCGATAAACTACCAGGATGTGACAGTTGTTGCAAGCTGCTCTGAGATGACGGCATGGCAACTGCTGGTAGCTGTTGTGGAGGGGCCATGGGATGTTGGTGAACTTTCTGTGGCATGTTTGTAGCATTGCTAGAAGGCGCATTGAGCTGCTGTTGATGAGAAGACGAATGTGTGACCTGGTACGATTCACTTTGGGTATGATGGAAAAGCCCAGGCCCAGGTTGGTATTGTTGCTGTTGGTGAGATGAAGGAGGATATGGTATGGCCGAACCAAGGCCAGAATGACTACCGGTATGTGTTGGAGGTGGTTGCATTGGTGGAGTATTCCCTTGATGTTGTACTGGGAATGCAGATCCACCAGATTGCGGAAGGCCGGGATGATAATTTTGTACCTGACCATGATTCATTTGAGATGCTCCAACTTGTTGGTATCCAGTTGCAACACCACCACTATGGCTAACCGTCATTGTACTTGGTGAATTTGTATGATGGATGTTCATTTGTTGCTGTCCTCCTCCATCTTGTATAGTCTCATTATTGGAAGACATACCGGTATTTATTAGTACGATTAAATACCTCTATGTATGCGAAAAGTTAACATGTAATATATTCCTCCCAGCTTAATCAATTTTCCCAACTCAACTCACTTCAGCACACTTCAATAGCAAACATGAAGAATTTCTGTACCGGGTACTGCTAGCCAGAGCATCAGCATATATAGATAGGCCTATATTCAGATATTGAGCACTGACACCAATTAATTTACTTTAGGCTACTGCTTTAGGCCTAAATAATTTATAAAAAATATATACCGGTAGGGGCCTATATCATTTCTAATTTAAATTATTTGCTCTGTTAGTGGTTAGTCAGTCTATGCTATGGTATAGTATGCCTATAATACAGTACCGGTACCGGTACAATATACCGGCAGACCGGTCCGGTACCGTTATTAAGAATACATGAATAAAGGTACGGTACCGGTCAGCCGGTAACGGTGTGGTATGTATATTATATTCACTCCCCATGCAGCTATGCCAGTATGCAAAATCACCCTCACCCCCCCCCCCCCCCCCTTCCCGCTTAAAATTCCCAAGTCTGCAAGTGTATTTTAACCCCCTCCTGCCCTCCAGTTGCCAGTGAAAACTCACCACTCCCAGACTGCATTTATCAATTTTAACATTGTGCAAATCCATCCCCGGTTAACTTGTGTGTTCTCACTCCCGGTGCCCGGCAGGGTGCCAGCCCAGTGTATTTTATATTTTATACAGCTACGCCTATCTGCAGATCTGCCTATAGGCCTAGTGCGGTCCGACGAATCTGTACAAAAAAGTACAAAAAAATACAAAATAGTACAGTAAGGTACAGTCAGCCAGTTAGAGGTTTTGTGCAGCCAGATGAAATCTCACTTTTTTCCAGCCAGTTCATAGAAACACCAGCCCGCACCTGGCTGGTCTGGATATCAACTGGCTGGCCAATTGCAGTTCCGTTATCGGGCTGCTTTGTTCAGTATGATTTGAAGGAGTTAACCCTCTCCAGCTCTGATAAATGATTGACAGACTTTCTTGTGATGTAGCCGCAATGCTTGACAGATTTTCTTGTGATATAGCCGCAATGCTTGCAGGTGTTCTTGTGATGTAGCCGCTCTGTGGGAGGTTGGGTATAACTGAAATAGAGGCGCCCCTTGGTGCTTGGTGCTGTGCCTGGATTACAACTGTGAACTGTAGATGCTGAATTAACCTTATGTTAAGTTTGTAAGTTGTAATAATAAGTTGATTTTGTGTTAAAGTTTAAAAGGCGTTAAATTATGCAGCGTTATCTGTTTGTGCTTTGGATGTAACTTTTCCTCTCTCATAAGTAAGCCATAAGCTGGCTGCTACTGATAGACAATAGACATTGTGACATGGCACATGGCTTATGAAAATATTCATAATTGAATAATCTAAATACATGGATGGCAATTAACCTTATACATATTACATAATAAAGTAATAAACTTACATAACATATTAGCCAATAAAGTAATTAACCTTACATATTACCTAATAAAGTAGCCTAATTAACCTTACTTTACCTTACATATTATCTAATTGAGTATTGCGGTCATCGGTCATGCCATGGTCTGATGGTATAGTTGATAGTTTAATAATATTAACTATATATACTTCATTGTTCATAAAATAGAACTTTTATAGCGTTACAGCACGAGTAATTTTGTTTCCCTAGCGACAGTAAGTGAAATAATAGAACGAGCAGACGAGGGCCGTAAAAGCTTTAATGTGCTAATTATGAACAATGACGAATCTAATTTTATTTTTTTAGTACAGCCTTACAGCCTTATGAAACTACAGCTGTTGAGCTAAATAAAGTTCTGCAGTTTGTTATAGTAGGCTAAGCTTACTGGGTAATATCCGAACCCCCACGGCGTTGTAGGCTACTCTACTTGGCTTGCCACTAGTATTGCAGTATCAGAGTATGGGCTGTGGATTCGGTAGTCTATTAGTTGGTTGGTTAGTCTGTTGCTGTTGTGTTTAGTTTAGTTTAGTTTAATACACTCTTTATTTCACATAAACATTCATTTTAAAAGGCACAATTAAATATTGTGTCAATGGTACTGGTATGTATGTAGAGTCCAGTGAGCTGTAAATAATTGGCAGCCATCTGGCAATAGGGAGCTTTTGAGTGACATACTAGTACGTCGGCTCTCTGCTTACTGTAGTACAATATACCGTAGTACAAAAGAGTACATACAATAAACAGTAAAGTGCAAAAATAGCTGAATAGTACAAAAGAGTGCAAAAATAGTACAAATGAGTGAGAAACTCATAGGCCTACAAAACGTCAAACGTGTATACCAGTGTAGTAGGCCTATACACTACACTACACTACTGCACTACACTTGTAGGCCTATACAAATACAGAAATATAATTAATTGTAAGCAAATGCAACGGCACCGAAATATGCGCCGCTCCGCTACAGTGTCAATCACTAGCGGCCTTGGTTCTGTGGTCAGTATGAAATGATAGACGGGTCCTACGAATTACCCAAAAAAACACAAAAAAAAAAATACACAAAAAAACACAAAAATACACAAAAAAAACACAAAAAAATACACAAAAAAACACAATATTACCCAAAAAACTACCCAAAAAGACAAAAAAAATGTTTTTCATAAACAATGTATCTACCGGTACAATAAGATTTAGGCTAGGTAAATTGTAAGAAGAGTTTCACTTTTCAGTTTTCACTTTTTCAAAATATTACATTTTGTTCATTTGAAGATTCCTTTAATGACTTACTGCCACCGGTTTACCGGTAAGCCTACCCACCCAGACTGCCAGACAGCATACAAAATCAGATTTCTTAATTAATGGAATGGAGCAGGTTACAGTAGCAGGCTTTTCTAACCAAAACAATAAACGATAACCAAAGAACACACAACACAGGTTTAGGCTACAGTCTTATTTTTCCAACCATATAGGATATAAATTATGTTTGTCTTTTTGGGTAATATTGTGTTTTTTTGTGTTTTATTGTGTTTTTTGTGTTTTTTTTGGGTAAATTTTTGTGTTTTTTGTGTATTTTTGGATAATTTTGTGTTTTTTTGGGTAATTCATAGGACCGCTGATTGACAGAACTTTGATTCATGTAGATTTTGACTGGCATACAAATAGAAATAGGCTACAGTTCGTATAATACAATATAATGCAAAATGCAATAGGCTCTACAGTCAGGAACACTGGTCACAATATGTCCAATTTACAGCCAGAATGTGTCCGCGGAAAACGCTCTCAGAGTGAAATCTCTCCATAGAAAACAATGCTAAATTTCATTTGAAAACCGGCAGTGAAATTTTAACATTGGCATTCTAAAAATTATGCCATTAGAATCGCCATAAAATTCTGTATAAATTAATTTGAGAATTAGAATCTCATCGTTGGGATAACTATCATTAGGGTTCGACCGGAGCTCCGGCTCCGGCTCCGGCTCCGGCCGGACTTGGCATGTCCGGCTCCGGTCCGGCTCCGGTCAAATTAGGTGCAGGAGCTCCGGCAAAAAGTATTTGTGCTGCACGATGCATAGCTACATGGATAGGCAAGGCAAACATACAGCCAGACACCAGACGTCCGTCTGCGAACTGATCAAAGTCTACTGGCAGACTGTACTGCCGACTGTATTACGCGTGGCAGTATGGCCGTAGGCTAAACGCTGTACAGCTGTAGGCCTATTGCTGTAGCATTGTCCTGTTGTCTGACTATGTCTTTCGCTGTACAGCTGTAGGCCTATTTCCGTTGAATTGTCCTTTTATCTGAGTCACTGAGTCTGACAGTCTTCCACTTACCCAAGACTGCAAGACTGCTAACTTTAATAACCCAATATCCAGTCTTGCAGTCTGCCCGTTAGCTAGTACATCGGCCAGGCTGTCAGGCCGTACCCGAATGACCGTATACAGGTATAGGCCTATAGATTAAGATTAAATTATATCAGTAATCAGTAGGCCTATACAGGTATAGGTCTGTCAGTCTGTAGATCTACAGATCTATGCTATCCGTTAATTGATTATGTAAAGCAGTAAAGAGCCCCCCCCCCCCCCCCCCCTGCCAGCCTGCTGAGCTATCTGCAAAATTAATTACGGCAAACTCAAGGCTAAATAACAAACAATGTTGCTCCGGTCCGGCTCCGGCCCCGGCTCCGGCACTTTTAGGTTGCTCCGGTCCGGTACCCGGCTCCGGCAAAAAAAATTGCTCCGGTCGAACCCTAACTATCATAATATTAAAAATAAAAATGTGCCCAGCTTCTGCTTTGAGTACTATTGGAGTTACAGCCAAAATATGTCCGGAAATATAATCGCAGCCTGTGAAGGACAAATAGTGGCTGCGCGGACACTTTCTGGCTGTAAATATGTGGACAATTTTTGGCTGAGCTTCAGCCAGAAAGTGACCAGTGTTCCTAACTGCTCTACATACAGACATAGGCCTGTAGGCCTACTATGCAGTGGGCAGCTAAAACTCCTATAACTGAGACTCAAAATTTAGGTCATAGTCTTAAAGTAGCCCATATACTGAAGGATAGACTGATAGACCAGTCTGCCAGTAGACTGTATGCTACGTTGTAAGCTATGTATGTCTGTATGTACGCCTCTATCTGCAACTTTATTGAGTCCCTCTGCAATTTTGCGGGCTTGGGACCGTTTTTTGATAAGATTGTCAGATTGTATTGTAATACTCTCCGACTGCTAGACAGCTAGATCAACCCCCGCTCAATGCATGGCTCGCCCCACAATCAGACAATGCTTTGTTTTATTTTGCACATCATGTGCGCCCCCCTACACGATTTGAACTACACTTGGATACACGTTTTGCAAGCGTTTTGCAAGCGTTTCTCACTCGTTTGTACTCTTTTGTACTATTTTTGTATTCTTTTGTACTATATTGTACTATTTTGTATTTTTTTGTACTTTTTTGTACAAATTCGTCGGACCCGGGTAAAAGCGTGTGGAATTGAAATAGAAGTGCGCGAAATTTTGTGAAAGACAACAAAAGTGCGCAGTAATCTGTGCAAAATATCAAGTCATAAAGTGCGCGGACAGGCAGATGAGGTGTAAAAAAGTTAACATGAATGCAAAGTGCAGAAGTGACACAAAAAAATTTCGCTCGCTTCACTCGCGTTTCTTTGCATTTTGCATTGTCAGATTGCTCAAATGTCTAAATTTCGCTCGCTTTGAGTTTTGCTCGCGTTCTGGCAGTTCTGGCGTTTCATTTTTCATTGTGAATTAAAAAATTTTGCTCGCTTCGCTCACGTACAGACGTATGTTTTTCGTTTTTTTTTTGTTAAAATGTGGTATGCGTGTTTTTTTTGGTGCATGCGCGGTGGCGGTATATTGTCCAATATTGCGCAGCTGAAAAATTGTGCGCGGTTCAGTGGTGGTTTGCAGCCTGGCCCCAGTTCGACCTACAGCACGAACACACCCAGACGCCCCATCACTCACTCACAGCAGCACAGTCTGACAGTCGCACACACATGGAAATCCGTCTGGTTAATGATTGTTGTTCACTAATGGTGAGCCAATCGCAGTCGGGTTTGACTAAATACGCCACCGACAACCACCGACACCTTTCGCATACCACCGACAACCACCGACAACAAAAGACATAAACCGACACAAACCGACAGGTAAGATCGCAAACCGACAGTATACCGACAACTTCGGCAATGTTAGTAAACTATTTCAGTACATCAGTACATGATTATACAATTTTTATTTCCAGTCCAAATATTTATAACAAGGTATATTGTCCACTGTCGGCCTGTTGTCGGTGGTGTAATTAGTCATGATAATTTCTTTAAAATATAATACCGCCTTCATATATTATCTTGTTTTAAATTATTATATTGCATAGCGTAATGGTAAAAATCGTTAGTGTTTTTCATATGTCGGTGTGTTGCTATTATTATTAGTTTTTGTCGGTGGTAGTCAGACTGTTGTCGGTGGTAGTCAGACTGTTGTCAGTGGTATATTTCTGCGGTATCCGTTCTTAAACTTGGACATACACAGTACAGTGCGATAGGCCCCTACAATGCCGAAATTTATTACTTTACATACAGCTGCACATTGTGTGACGTAATTGGTATTTACCTAAATGACGTAAAGTAAAGTGAAGGAAGGAAACAAGAAGCAACGGAAACTCATTTCTCTCTTGGATGTTACCGGAAAAGAATGGTTGCCCAACACAATCTCCCAAGGATGACCACTTCATAACTATTCAACCTTTTCTGTATCCCCATAAGCCAGGCGGCATATTGTACTGTTGGATTTGTTAACATAAGACTTTGCCTTAACTGGCTTTAAAATTTGACTAAATACTACACCGACAACCACCGACAACCACCGACACCTTTCGCATACCACCGACAACAAAAGACACAAACCGACACAAACCGACATTGAAGATCGCAAACCGACAGTATACCGACAGCTTCGGCAATGTTAGTAAACTTTTTCAGTACATGATTATACAATTTTTATTTTCAGTCCAAATATTTATAACAAAGTATATTGTCCACTGTCGGCCTGTTGTCGGTGGTGTAATTAGTCATGATAATTTATTTAAAATATAATACCGCCTTCATATATTATCTGTTTTGAATTATTATATTGCATACCGTAATGGTAAAAATCGTTAGTGTTTTTCATATGTCGGTGTGTTGCTAGTATTATTAGTTTTTGTCGATGGTAGTCGGACTATTGTCGGTGGTAGATTTCTGCGGTATCAGTTCCTATACTCTAACATACAGTACAGTGCAATACAATTCCGAAATTTATTACTTTACATACACCTGCACATTTTGTGACGTAATTGGTATTTACCTAAATGACGTAAAGTAAAGTGAAGGAAGGAAACAAGAAGTAACGGAAGCTCCTTTCTCTCTTGGATGTTACCGGAAAATAATGGTTACGCAACACAATCTCCCAAGGATAACTATTCAACCTTTTCTGTATCCCCATAAGCCAGGCGGCATATTGTACTGTTGGATTTGTTAACATAAGACTTTGCCTTAACTGGCTTTAAAATTTATTGCTAATGCAGCTTTTTGTTTTCTTGTTGGCATTTATTGTATGGAATTTGCGCAACCGAAACAAAAAACGGTGCCCAGCCCGTGAGAATGCAGAGGCGCAATATAGCATTGTATAAGATAATGTGTTTTACTTTTTTGTTACTCTTTTTCTTTATACAGTTCAGGTACCTACTGTATACAGTATATATTGATTGATGTGTTGGTGGAATAATATATTGATCGATTGAAAGATTGGTTGACAGATAGTCTTCAAAAATATTTTTCCTAAATTAAATTCATTCTACATAATACACTGTAAGTAATTCTCAAAATATAAAAATTACTCCGGAAGAAATGAATAGCTAAGTGTGGTGATAGTGGTATCTCTGGGGGAGGGGCTGGTGGCCAATCCAGCCCTTTAATGGGTGTCCTAATTCGTTCTTCTGGGCTAAATTCCACCCGTTTGAGGGGTGGCTTGGAGAGTTTGTAAATTTTATCCAGCTTGCTTTATGATCAAAGCCGCCGACAGGAATCTCGGACACTCATCTGAGGGCTGGATATAATGCGGCTACATGCAAGGAAATACAGCCTTGAGTAAACCTACAACAACAACAGGGTGCTTTTGATTGACAGTGTAAGAGTGCCGGTAATAGCTGTACTAAGCTAAGTTTCAAAGACTGCTTGAGCCTGAGTGCTGAATGTCTGCCTGACTACTTAGCTAGGAGGACTGGAGGAGTTAATAAAATAAGTTATTCCCCATTCAACCCCCTTACAAGCGGGAAATAACTGGTTATTACCCGCATTTGCGGGAATTAACTAAAATATCGAGGCTAAGCTTTATTACGTAGCTATTCATTCATGAATAAAATGTTCCAGAATAATATGGTATACTGAATTTATTCAATATAAAAATAGCCTCGCGCAGTTGAAAAACCATGCAACATTAGAACGCTTATATCTCAGCTATTTTACGACGAAATTCAGATTGTGTTACATATTTGGAATCCTTGCATGGCCAACTTTCTAACAGCACCAACAAACAAATCACTATAAGGTTTAAGAATAACTGCGGTATAACTGGTGCATTATCAACGGAGTCGGAGACACCTACCTTTTTAAACGCTTGTAGCTAAAGAATGAATGCAAAGTCACTTTTCAAGGGGGAAACAATCAATGGTCCAATAAATAACAATTAACTTTGGCGCAGTTCAAGATGAGTAAATAATTTGTCAGTTCGCTTAGATTCATATGTCTAATTATGGGGGCCCTAACTATATGTAATCAATCATTGTTCATAAAATAGCACTTTATAGCGGTACACGGAGTGATTTTGTAACAAAACTGCGGCCGTTAAAGCTTTAAAGTGCTAATTACGAACAATGGCGAATCTAATTTTATTTATTTGTGTGGAATTATTCGTAATTATGAATATTTAAACTTGCTAGAACAACCTTGTTACAGGGAAGCATGGCATGTTAATTATAAACACTTTCATCTCGTATTAAATTAGCGTAGTGGGGAACACGTCGGGGTATGAATGTAATAATCCCTCTGCTTCGATTCTGACCTATTTCAATTTTGTAAGATTTAGAAAAGTGTAAGTTTGTGAAAGAGTGTGTATTCGAATGACGTCATGTGATTATTTGGAATGACGCGTTGATATGCTGGACATACAGTACAATGAGTACATCGTAAATGTATGGCAGAGGGACTAGGGACATACTGATAAATAATGTCGCACTGCGATATAAAGTTGGAAAGTATGTCGCTATTTGTTAGAGTAAATTAATTCCATTAATTAATTAAATTATTTAAATTGTTATAGTGTTACGCTTGGGGGAACCAATGAGACACCTCCAATGTTATATAATGTGTGGTTGGAGATGTGTGCATTGTACTTGACACAGTGAACCCGGAATAGCATTCTTGTGAATGTGCCATCCAGAGATTTGGTGTCCTCAGCAGTTAGAGCCCAGCATGGACTCCCATAGAGGAGTACTGGAACTACTGCTGCTCTAAACAATCAGACAATAAATACAAATACAGACAATAATTTGCTATGGTTCCTTATGCCATTCACTTTTTATTAAAACTTAATCATTGGTACTATGGCAACAATATTAGTTATAGAACACCATATACAGTAAATGTTATTTAACTATTCTAGAATATAACTAAAATAAAAAATATAATGTTCTAGTACATGTAGCTAGTTATTTTTTAATTTTAAATTTGCTAGAATTTTAAAAAAATTCTGATTTCAACTTTTAATAATTTGTTGCCAAAAGTTTTTATAGTTTCTACAAATACTAGCTCGTAAAAATATACTACCTAAAAATACCTACCATAAAAACAACATATAGCTAAAGTTCTATAACACTTACCAATAATAAAAATTTAAAAAAATACCGTATTTTTTAAATTTAAAAAATGGTCATACAAGCTACATCTATGTTATAAAAATACTAGCAATCTTAAAAATTACTAGGTACCTGAAATTATAACATTTATAACACTAAATTTAAGAAAACATTTTTAAATTTTTTTTATATACTAGCTATTTTGAACTTTAATAATTACTAGCTATATGTTCTATTACATTATATTATATTTTATTTTATTTATGTTCTAGAATAGTCAAATAACATTTATATGGTGTTCTAGAACTCCATGGTTGCCAAGTGTAACAATGATTTATGTTTAAGAAGTGTAGTGGCATACGGAACCGTTACCAAATAATGTATAATGCTGTTGAATGTATTGTATGTTTTGGTTATAAATAATATCCTCAGAGTTGCCTCGTCCACTCTCATATAGTTTCCGAAGTTCAATAAGAGTTAATATATAGTAATTAAACGAAGGAAAATTAGTGACATAAATAAATATTAATATTTATTTTCCCCCAAAACTTCCAAGCCCCATTTTAATGATTCTGCCCCCAAACAAAACCCTTTTAGAAATGTTAGGAGATGATGAATAAAAATGGGGAATAACATATTTATTACACGGTTATTTTGTTATTTTCCCGGTTATTTTGCCCTTGGAGAAGGATACCCTCGGGCCTGCGGCCCTTGGGTTAATCCTTCTCCGCGGGCAAAATAACCGGGAAAATAACAAAATAACCGTGTAATAATTATTGATAATTATTATTTTCCGAAGTTAATTAATTATTTATTTAAGTTACCAGTGCGCCTGCACAATTTATTATTTTCTTCACCTTTCAGTTACCAAACAGTACTGCGTAATTAATTATTATCTTTAAGATGATAAAGTATTTTCTTCTTACCAGTAAGTTGATAAATTATTATATTTATTATGACAGTCACAGTAGGCCCTACAGTAATTATTATTTTCTTACTGGTAAGTTAATCAATTATTTTCTTAGGATATTAATTATTTCAATACACAGTAGGTAGGCCTACGATAATAAATTATGTCTTATGTCATTACACATTAGGTAGGTCTATGTCTAAGATAATTAATTTTTCATAAGATAATTAATTATTTTATTAATTATTATATTAAGTTACTAGTTAAATATTTTATTAAGTTAATTAATTATTTTAATTAAATTAGTTAACTAATTATATTATATTTAATTAGGTAATTATTTTAGTAGGGTTTCCTCGGCAAAATTTGGCTGCACTTTGAAACCAAATCTTAAGGTAGGAATAATGATGTAATGGCTGGCCTGGCTTTTAGATACTGTAGCTCAGCAACTGGGATGAGTTACGAAAGTCTATGAATTAATTTAGTTAAGCAGGCCCAGGCTGGTGGATATGAGGTACACACAGTAACATAACACACACACCCACAGGGCAAACAAACCAGGCAGCCAGGCTAGCTAGCTAGCTACTACAGCATGGCCCAGGCCCAGTAAGTATTACTAATAGCTACCTTGTATGTTGATTGCTTCAGGCATCACTGCTTGCCCTGTGGGCTCAACGTAATTTTGGTTTGTGTGTGCTTGCTTATATAATCTATTTAAAAAGGCAGCCTTCTGCTGCTCTGCCTCTGGGCTGTGTGGCCACGGTTTTCACATGTTGGCTGTTAGCTGTATCCTGTATAAGATACCAGACCCGGAGTTGGATGGGTTCCTGAGCTAAATTAATTTTCCTTTGGTCTGTCTCAATAATCTATAATTGATTGCCCTGCATAATTGCTTGTGGCTTGCAGGCTGGGCTTAGGTTCTATACACTTACCTAATATTTGAAGATGGGGGGGGGGGGGGGGGGGGGTGATGTTGTGAGTTTCGTTTATTGTTTTGGATAGAATAACGTACCCCTGTAACCTGCGGCTGCGACTTTCCCTAAATTGACATTAACCCTATCTACCCCGGGGGGGGGGGGGGGGGGGGATCCGCCCAGACCATTATAAATGCCGCTGGCATTTCAAATGGGTTAGAGGTATGTCCTTGAAACTTCTTGACTTTAATTCAAATTTATTCCTCTTTCAAATGAAAAAAAATTGTGGCTCTAACCTTGCCCGTTTTTTTCATAGGGGACCTTTCTTGTACCCATGTCAGGTCAAAATTTTTGAAAATACAAAAATAAAAAATTATAGAGTAAATTATAAAGTTGCCCAAAACAATACAAATCCTATTCTACATCTCTTTTTTTGGATGTGGAGTTGAGTATAATATATCGAATGTTTAGTGCAGAGGCCTAACGGGTATTTTTCGTGCGGGTACCAAAATTTGGTAACGAAATTTCCAAAATTGAATGTTTCGAATAGACAAAATTTTAAATATTTCGTGCTGCACCCACTTTTGGTGCCCGCACGAAAAATGGTCGTTGCATTACTTGTATCAACTCAATTGCATTACCATTGAATTCGCCACCACCAAATATACACGTAAGACTTGAATTGCAAATCAAACACATTATGTCACATTTTCCGCAATTGAATTTTTTCAAGAATGTGTTAAAATATACCATTAATATTGTTACCATATTTCATTGGATTTCTTTAAAAAATGGCCGAGTAATCAGGTCTGGGTCGAATCCCCCCCCCCCCCCCCCCCCCCCCCCAGACTGTAGGAAGATCTAAATGGCCCAGGGTAGACAGGGTTAAGAATTGCGATGTACATTCACAACAATATTGGAACAAAGGTCGTAATTATTAGAATAAAGTTCGCAACCCATTGGAACAGAGTTCCCAAACTGAGGAACTGACTGAACAAAATACCACACAGGCTGCTCAGGGCACTCATAACAGAGGTGCAATTTAAATGCCATTTAAATCATTTTGCTTGTTCCAATGCATTGCATAAGCAAGGACAGAAGGATGATGCTTTGACATGGAGGGTGGGGGGGGGGGGGGGGGGGTTGGAGTGATCATGGGGCATCATGCATGATCTTTTGGCGTTTGATTTGTCTTAATTTGGCCCAGATTTCTTTAAGTTGACCTTGAGGTCGTTGACCTTACAATATATTGCTGATTTATTGAGAGCATCTTGAACCGTACCACTCAATGATTGACCATATATTACTACATCGTTTAAAATAATAAAGGTATATAATAAAGGTGAAAGCTATCACCTTGTATTACTCCGACTACTGTAGCTGTCTAATAGGGTCCAGCCAAGCCAGTGCATAAACACCAATAGAGACACATATAATTACATGCCGGGAAAGCCCAAACTTCAGTAATCAGAGTTATAGAAGTAATGCAAAATTATTAAAGGAGGGGGGATTCATGCAATTCTTAAAATGGGCGTTTGAAAGTTGCATGATATCAATATCACATTTGGTATCCTTGTATGGCCAGCTTTCCATCTCTCCGAAAAATTCTGACCCAATACAGCAATAAGATGGAGGAATCTGTTACAAAATTCATGCAATTCATATAATTCATGCAATTCTAATTTACGGTTTTTAGAAAAATTTGGCTCCAATTTAGAAAATCTGTGCACCACGACTGTGAGGTTTGCTATCACTGTGCAATCAAATCTCGCTGTGAATACCGTACCTAACTGTATTTTATAACTGTAATTAATTAAATTAATTATTTTTGCCTAATTGAGTTAATTAACTTTAATTAATTTCGGGATCAGGATTTCAATTATCATATTTTTACATTACTCTTACTTACAGACTTATGGTTAGCCAAACAGTCAAAAATGAACTGAGCAGTAATGCAGAAATGAGCTGGCTGGGCGCCAGTGCAAGTCAGCAATTCAAGGCCAAATCAGCAAATTGAAGGAATTGTGAAATGGTGTCCTAGTCCTCTGCTCTAGCCTGTGTGAAGGAGAACTTAACTTCATAGAGCATAAAGAAATAACTTGTAACTTACCGCCAGTAACTTACCGCCAGTATATTAACTTAATGTCTTCATAAAGGGATATAATTAGGATACTACCAGTAGTGTAGTGTAGCAGTCCAGCCCAGCAGCCACCCCACCAGCCATCAGCCGGGCGCTTTTGTGTAGGTTTGCCTAAGGCATAGCAGATGCCATGTTAGGTAACTCAGCTAATGTCGGACAAGAGCTGCAGAGTAATATGTAATACAGTAAGTATAATAAGAAAGCCAATGCTATGCTGGCTGCCTCAATTAGTACACAGTGTGTGTGTGTGTATACTAGGAAGGATGGTAGTGGTAGACAGTGGAGGTCTGCTCTCTGGTGTGTTGATTGGCAGCCTGGCTCCATAGATGGGAAGGAATCTGCTTGCCTCAGGGGGATGACGAGTAGCAGATAAAATTGTACAAATCCACCCGTTTGACGGGTGGAATTCAATTAATTCTTAATTAAAAGTTAACTATGCTGTAATTTTAATTTTTACAGGACCAAAATATGTAGTTTTGCCTGCTCTATGTCACAATACCAATTTTACTCGTGCGTCTAAAAAAATAGCAATGCGAATTTAATTTTAATTTTTAATAGGGATTTGTGTGGAGAAATACAAACTCATCCACCCGTTTGAGGGGTGTCTGTCCAGCCGTTTGACGGGTGAAAGTTCCTAACT
>JAUCBJ010005885.1:0-17158 GCA_032718475.1 Nemertoderma westbladi | reverse complement strand
GTTGTAATAATTTATAATATTGTAATGTTTACAAATTTAAATAAATGTATTATATTTTGGTAAAATGGTAACGTTATACTAACAACCGAAATGCTAAACTAATGGCGTTAGTACATAACCGCTATAAATAGAGGAGATAAAAGAACAATAATTGCCGGTATAGCTGTTAGATAAATAAATAAAATATAAATTAAAATGCATTACTTTCGACGGTGTGGGAATTCATTCCTCTAGGGATGCATTCGAAATATGAAGGGAACTGCCACATCTGTTTATCATTAGTTTCCATACCAAATATTTATAAATTATCTATAAAATGTGGCGTCTACGTGATTGTGTAAGCAATGAATTATATCTCGAACCCGCAGTGATGTAGAATAATCCATTCAGTAACATAGTTAGAAGACGACTGTGTTCCGATCAGGTGATTCTCCTAACGACTGCTTTATATACTGGTATAATAATATATCATTTATTTAGGTGATCAAAAACCATTAAATCTCTATAATGTATAGCAGCACCATTGATAATAATTAAATATATTCCGAATTTATCGCATTATCTTGTTCTGTCGAATCTCATCGAATCAATCTCATCAAACAATAATATGAATAAAAATATTAGGAATTGGCAACCTAATGTTACAACGCCAATGTATCCTTAATAAGTTTGCGAACAGTACTGCTGTAGGAGCCGGCGCCTGCCGTTGATTGGCCAAAGGAAGCTTTAAATAGATACGGTTGGACATCAGAGAATGACGTATCGAATACGTTGTCTAGTTCGCTCTGTGTCGGCATCTTGGGGAGGTAGTCGTTTCGGTTCATCGCCTCAGCAACGCTCGCTATTCGATCCGCTAACTCCTCGGTGAGTTTCTCTCTGAACTTGAAGCGATCGGAGTCTGAGTATAGTCGGACCGTAGAAAGATTCAACGTCCAAACCTCCCAAGGAACTGATTCAACTGGGAACGGCCAACGTGCTTTACGTTTCTGGTAGAACTCGAGATTCAACTGGCCGCTGCCTCGGTACTCGGATGAGTTTACTGCGACGGCGAAGGGTTTCACAACCCGGTCCACGTTGTCCACGAGTTGTCTCGAGGCCGTCCGTATGTACGTAAGGTCCACATGTTCGCAATCCGTGTCGTCGAAACCCACCGTTCCGATAGAGTAGGTTCCTTCTTTTTGGTATCGGAATTTCCCCAGCGTTCTGTGGAACAGGACTGTGTGGATAAAGGCCGATGTGGCCTCTTCTACCTGTTGGGGTTCAGTTGTCAGTTGGAAGCAGTGATTACGGGCGTTCATAATGGCCGAATACAGGAATAGTCGATGCAGTAGGCCTACCGTACCGGTCCGGTCAGCCGGTCTGCCGGTACGCCTATGTTTTAACAATATTTAAATATATCCAGTCTGCAGGTCTGGAATATGCGGATGATGGATGACTCAGTCAGTCAGTGTTTGTTACTAATAAGTTCATCTTCTTTGAGTTTGAACGACGGAACTTCCAGTCCAGTACAGCAGTAGTTGTTTGTATATCCTGATATCTGTATAGGCCTATGTCAGTACGGTAGGCCTATGTATGTATACTCCTATGTCAGTATGTTGTATGTAGCACTGTACTGTAGGTACAAGGTAGGCCTACTTCAGTAGGCCCTAAATAGAACAGTCAGTGGTCAGTAGACTGGTAGAGGAAGGGGCACTGGTCGGTACACCGTAATATCACTCAGTTAACAGAAGCAACCATCTCATCTGACCATGAGCTTCCACTTACTCACACAGTCTGACAGTCGCACTACTTCTTTCAGTGATGTGATGCAGTGTAGTTAATCCATTATCTTAGCCGTTCTCCAGAATACGCACACTACGGGTGCATGTAAAGAGCGGACATGGCGGACTGCGGACTGCGGATTGTCAATTGAAAAGCCCAAATACTGAAAAGCGCGGTCAATTTGAATTATAGCATTATAATGTAAGAATCCGCTCTTTGTTGTCTGGACAAACGGCGGACTGAAGCCAGAAAATTGTAACCTGATTGGCTCAATCATTTACATAGGCCCAAAGGGAACTTTCCTGAATCCTCTTATTGGCTTAAATGTTTTCATTGTGACACATAGCAGCATAGAGATGGAAACACAAACTCACAAACAATATTCCAACATTGCTACAGCATAATTATACTGCAAGTAATTAAGTAGGACTACCGGTGCGGTATCAATTAAGCTGCCGTCAGCAGGCATGTACTGTTGGCCTACCGGCTACTAGCAACTGGTCAGCCGGTTGAAGTTTTCGATTAATTCAAACTAAAACTAAGTAGCCTATAATAAGTAACGTAATCGATGGCGGCCGTATTGCACGTGTAGTAGGCCTATTCTTAAACGTCCAAAACTAAACATATTATATAATACATCCAGGCCAGGCTTACGTAAAATGAGAGTGCCTTGATGTGAAAGTTTAGGAAAATATTACCTGATTAGCCTACTACTGTATTTACAGTAGAGGTATAGGTTCGCCACTAGTCCTCAGTAGGTATAGGTTCGCCACTAGTAGTAGCCCCTTAATCAACAGTCCATGTAATTACTGTATAGGATAATTATTTCCTGTATTACAGTGTTGCACAATGGTAAACATTTAAAAGCCAATGCTGCAATGGGATGATTCATTCTTTAAGTTCCCTTTCAGCCTATGTAAATGATTGAGCCAATCAGGTTACAATTTACTGGTTTCAGTCCGCCATTTGTCCAGACAACAAAGAACGGATTCTTAGTTTGGAAGTCGATAATTTAAATTGACCGCGTGGATTTTGGCAATCCGCAGTCCGCTCTTTACATGCACCCGCACACTACCACCTTCAACTTTCATTTATCTGTTTACAGTATGTCCATATGTAGGCCTACTGCTACTACACAGTGCACAATGCACTAAGCAGTTCCCGTGATAGATAGGCAGGCCTAAGGAATGGTGCAATAACTAAACATTTTTGAAATCGCATGAAACTTATATAACTCATCTAAGGTGGCCCATCCCTGTGCGGTGTTGCGAACACCGACATAGGGAATGTGTTCTTTTATTGAGGTTGTCAGCATGTAAGGTTGTCCCTATGTCTTCCGAAGAACGTTCCTGAAACGTTTGTTTAATTAATGTTTAATGCAGTAGTTTATGCTATAAGAAAGATATGCTTCTGGAACCCGTACACACCAAAATAAAGACCAAACTGAAAGTAATTACAGTACAGTAGTACCGGTAAGTATTTAAGTATTGCAACCAATACCGACCATATTTATAAAACAATGACAAAAAACATAGTTAAAATAAATTATTACTACTGTACTACAGTACTACTAGGTCGAGCGACTACTTGAGTTTCTCCCAAGTTCAGTTTCCCTTTTAAGTTGATCTATATATGTTATGGCTGGTCGTCCACGACTACGCTTTCCATGATTTGGTTG
Source organism: Nemertoderma westbladi (assembly GCA_032718475.1). Classification (NCBI taxonomy): domain Eukaryota; kingdom Metazoa; phylum Xenacoelomorpha; order Nemertodermatida; family Nemertodermatidae; genus Nemertoderma; species Nemertoderma westbladi. The sequence continues at coordinate 13,719 of JAUCBJ010005885.1, read as the reverse complement.
CCAGAAAAGTAGATCTGGTATGACCTCGTCTTTATTACGTCGCCAGTAAGTGCCCACTGAATCTTAATCCGCGTTCACGGAGGGTGGTTGATACAGGTGGTATTGTACCATAAAGCTCGGCGTTTGTCATGTGTTGTCTCCAGCTGATGTTTAGGGCTGCCCTTTTAGTAGTCTTGTGTAGCAACCATCAATTCTTTGTTCAAGTGATTTAGACAGTGTCCAGGTCTCACCCCCGTATAAAAATACACTTTCCATTCTGGCTCGAAAGAACGTAGTCTTCAGGTGCCTGGAGAGATCTGATTTCCAGATGGTATCCATTTTGGATAGAGCTACCCAAGCCTTTGCTTTCCTAACTTCTATGTCCTTTTTGCTACTCTCTATCCGCATGAGCCAAGGTACTGGAAGTCGTCGACCTTCCTTAGTTGATTATTATCAATGGTTGCCAAGTTTCCATCAATATTAAAGGTCATGAATTTGGTCTTGGTAGCATTTATATGCAATCCAACCTCCTTAGCAGCCCTCTCCACTTTATTCAGAAGAAACTGTGCATCTGCTAGCGTAATAGAGAGCAGGGCGATGTCATCCGCAAATTCGGTGTCTGTGACTGGATGTAGTTGCCGGATATCTACTACTTCTGCGTTCTTGAAGTGTGAATCCCAGAACTTCACCCTATGTGGCCGTCCTCATTGCGTAATCCAGCACTGAGAAAAACTCAGTTTCACCATCTGGTGAGAGTACCTGCGTTTCTGTGTCACAATTTGACAATCCAATGCCAGCAACAATTACTTCTGGTATTCCATAAGCTCTTAGGATTTCAAGCAATTTACCTCTATGGATGGAGTCGAATGCCTTCTTGAAGTCCACAAAAGTCATGACTGCGGGGAGATTCTTTGACTTAATTCCTTCAATCAGTCTCCGTAGTGCAAGTATCTGAGCTATTGTTGATCTATTTGGTCGAAATCCGTTTTGACTCTTACGCAGTAGTTTCTCTATGTGAAGCCTAATCCTACTGTATATAGAATCACTTTATTGTATATTTTGGCAGCTACCACAAGCAGATAGATCCCACGATAGTTTGTTGGTATACCGAGGTCTCCTTTCTTGGGGAGAGGCTTTAGTTGACCTTTAGTCCAAATTGGTGGTGGCTTTTCCCCTTTTAACATCCGGTTGCAAACATTCAATACTGGTCTGTTTACTGTTTAGCACTCCTGTTTTCCATACCTCCGCTGGGATATCATCTAACCCACTTGCTTTATTATCATTATGTTATATCTTTATAAAAACAATTGTTGATAATATTAATGGAGTTATATGATACACTGCGTGTAGGAACTGCGTATCATATACTGTACGATACACTGCGTTTAAAAGAATGAATGTCTGATTTAATTTAAGGATCAAACTACCGGTTCTTATTACATTTTTGTGAAACTTCAATTGAGAAACTTCCGTTATACAGCTCTTACGGTGTCAAACTCCACCCGGAAACATCAGTAGTAGGAAAACCTTAAGTAATTCATGCAGGCAGATATTTAATTCATACCCAATACTACAATAAGATAAGTTGGTGCAACAAAAGCCAAGTCAGTCAATAATTATTACACAACAATATAAGTAAGATAACGTAATATAAAGCAAATAATAATAGAAATTCAATACAGAATATAAGATCAGCATAGAATAAATTATATAAGCGTTGAAATCTCAACAATAATTAATGAATTACAATTTAAGTCCAAGCAAACAGTAGGCCTACGCCTACATACACTTAGAGGGCGCGAGTCAATCTACCTCGAGGGGGACAAGTCCGGTAAGGGGGCGCGAGGATACATGGCCATTGACCCGGACATCCGCTGTGCGCCCTCCAGGGTGGACCCGAACAACGTTCCCAAGGGGCCAGCTGGATCTTGGCTTGATGGGGGTGTCGACGATGACAATGGCCTCACTCTCAACCTTTGGTGCAGGACGCAGCTTCCTACGCCAGGATCGAAGTGTGGGCGGTACTCTGAGGTCCAGTGTCTCCAGATTGCCTCAGTAGCCGCAACATATCGGCGCCAGCTGCTCCTCAACTCTTTAGCAGAGCGACGGGATGAGGAGGACAGCGGTTGGGGGTAGTCCTTAGGAGAGAGGAGGGCCAATGGCAAGAGAGGTGGCGGAGTGCCGCCGAACAGAAAGTGAGCGGGAGTTAACGGTTCGGTGCTGCTGTCAGGGGATTGTACGAGGGGCCGACGATTGGCTGACGCTTCAACCTCGGCCAGCACAGTTCGCAGTTCATCGTTTGTGAGTGCTGCGCCCCCCCAGACTCTTCCGGAGCGCCTGCTTCACTACTACTACTACTACTACTAGGATCGGCATGCTGCATTGCAGCTGCATTTTTAAGAATGCTGTGCCGGCTTGTCAACAAAATTGCACTGCCACAACTCCCTATCACCCCTGACATTTGCTAGATCATCCCCATCTTTAAGGACAGTGTCCTTTAAGATGCGTCTCAAGATAGTCATGGGCTGTCCACCATGCTTATTCACCCCATGAGGCTGCCAAAGTACAAGATTATGCACTGGCTGGTCCTCACGGCGAAAGCAATGTCCTGCAAAGCGGAGGCGATTTTGTTCTAGTGTCAAGCTTGGGGGAACCAATGAGACACCTCCAATGTTATATAGTGTCTGGTTGGAGATGTGTGCATTGTACTTGACACAATGAACTCGGCATAGCATTCTTGTGAATGTGCCATCCAGAGATTTGGTGTCCTCAGCAGTTAGAGCCCAGCATGGACTCCCGTAGAGGAGTACTGGAACTACTGCTGCTCTAAATAATCGGACCTTAAGTTTCCGATTAATTCTCGGTGACTTCCAAATCCTGGAAAGCCTATTCAAGGCTGCCCATGCCTTTCCCTTACATATTCGAAGGTCCTCACCTGACTTCCGGATCCATGATCCCAGGTAACAGAAGTCTTCCACATGCTCAAGCATACCATCCTTTGAGCTTATGCTCATCCGATCAGAGACTTGCTGAGGACTTTCAAAGTTAACTGTCAGAATTTTGGTCTTTCTGGAGTTAATAAAAAGACCAACACTAGAAGCAGCATGTTCTAATGAGCTGAGGAGCAGTTCATCGTTTGTGAGTGCAGCGCCCCCCCCCCCCAGACTCTTCCGGAGCGCCTGCTTCACTACCCCGACCATTCTCCCCCAGAAACCGCCGCGCCAGGGGGCGTGGACCGCAATGAAGCGCCATTCAGTTTCGGCCAGAACTTTACTAAGCAGTTTGAAGGTGGCGGCTTTGTCCGAGTACAACACCTCAGGAACACACCGTCTCGCCGCGATGCGACGCAGGGCGTTGTGTTGTGGGTGTCCTCCGCATCCATTTGTCTTTCAATCATTTGAATTCCCCGGGCTATGGAGCAGAGTGGCACCTTTTATGGATTTGTATTAACCAACCAGAACCCAGACAGGCAGTTCTGAGCGGAAGATTTAAACTTTAAAGACCATACCCAGCAAAGTCATAGCATGATAAGTCGCTGATAAATTGCTACTAATTTCGCCGGCTAATACCCTGCTAATTTCGCCGGATAAAAGCCGGCTTTTTGGTTCCAATGTTCTTAAAGGTTTCGAAGGGTGGATTTCGAAGAGAAATATCAGTCGTTTAGTAGACTATTAGCCTTCGATTAGAAGTTCACGAAGCATATTCGAAGGATAATTCGAAGACAAAAATATGGATGTACCGATACGAGGACGAGAACAGGAGGGGGGATCGAAGAGAAACTTCCCGACGGGACATAGCTGCCAATCGAGAGTACGGTAGTCGCGGGGAGGACTTCTTGGATTATTCGAGAAGGTTAAACTTCGGTTCGGAAGGACACATACAGACTGCAGGACATACTGTAGGCCTTACTGCGCATACTATAGGCCATGCTGGGAGAGATAGTGTAGGCGATAGGGTAGCGCGAACGACGGGATTAGATCCGGAAGTCGCGGTGTATATACCGGTAGGCAGGCAAGAAGTGGATAGGCCTATTCCGGTACCGGCACAGCAGTATGACTACAATATGCAGGGACATAACATATATCCAGGGGAGGGGAGAGTTATTGCAGATAGGTGTATGGGCCCCAATATATTAACATCAACCCCAGTACCAAACATACCACCGGTGGGGGGGGGGGGGGGGGGGGGGCAGGGTGACATTCCCCCATTACAATATAAACAATACACTCAACCGGGAATAAGAACATCGAACCCCCTGTACGAGAACAGATCTTGCGACACGGAGATATGGAGGGGCCATTACCCCCAATGTTATATCCGTCGCAAAGAAAGTCAACAGGCCCGACGGGCGGACCGCACCCAACAGGAGAATCTGTACAGCATCCCTCGAACCCATTGGAAGCACAGGCAATGGGAATGGCAACACTTATCGATGCGCTCAAGACCAGAATCGAATTACCACCAGTAGGCCATTTAAATTCGACGGAAGCAGACCTGAAGAATACCTGCAATTCCGACGCATGTACAGCAACGAAATATTAACTAAGAACCTGACACAGGTGGAGTGCCTAAAATATCTACAGGTATACACAGGAGGCCCAGCATACGACATTGTGAGCCAGTATCAGGGCATTGCGGGTGGCTTCACGACTGCATGGCTGGCCCTATACAGGGAATATGGACACCCAGCCATGATCATCCGGCAGACCCTGAGGGGAATAACATCGGATTGCCTACAGGATAACCCTGTTAGTATAAAGACCTTTGCGAATAAGGTTGAGAAGGCGTTAATCGTGCTGAAGATGCTAGACGCGCCATACGAACTCAACCCAACTAATAACATCAGCACGAAAGCGCAGGCACTGCCGATCTGGCTACGAAACAAGTGGAGGAAGATCACCTTCTCCACCCGGGAGAAGAAAGGTGCGGAACTGGGCCTAGAGGAAATGTCGAACTTCCTCAATTACGAAGCAGAGTTGATTACAGACCCAGTCTATAGTGAGGATAGTTTGGGGAAGGCGCCGAAGACCGAATACAACAGGCCTAAACCCGAACATAATCCGGCAGATCCATTCCCAAGAGTGAGACAGTCGCTACCACATGCGGCAACGCAGGGGACTGCTAGTCCACAGTTAGTTGGGAGTAGGGCCACACCGTGGCAGGGACAGAAACAAAATAACACCACGAACAAACATAATCCCAACATACCCAGTAGGCCAAGTCCAAATAACCAAAACACTAAACAGGTAGATATAAATCTACGCGCGATACGTGAAGGACTATACAGGGAGTGCTACAATCCAGGATACGAATGTCAATTGCATAGGGATGGAACCCACAAGACCATGAGTTGTAAGCATTGGAAAGCGTTGCCTAAACAAGATCGTGTAGCCTACACAGATACCAACAGACTATGTCATCGATGCGTGGTAGAGGGACACAGATTCGGAGAGTGTAGAGAGACACCGATAGGAGACGATGAGACTGGAGGCCAAACAATGGCTACGAGCACGACAGGAGCAAGAAGAAAGAGGAAAGTACTACTCGGGGTAGTACCAGTGAGGATATCAGGAGAGAGCGGTCGATCAGTCACGACATTGATGCTGGTCGACAGCGGAGCAGCCTTCACGCTGGTGGAGAATTGGGTGGCCGGGGAGATAGGGTTACAAACGAGGCCGAGTAGGATGGCAGTAACTACTATCTCGAGTAAGGATGAGGTCCTGGAGATGAGGACGGGACGATGCAAGATATCAGCAATAGCACCAGGATGTGACTATGGAGCGACCATCGACCCCATACAGATAATAGAATCAATCAATATAAATGCCAGGAGACCAACTATCATCGAGGTCGAGCAATACCGGTTCCTGGACGATATCGATTTCTCAATACCGAAAGTGGACGTCTCGAAGGTATCCATCATAGTCGGAATGGATTGTCCGACGGCCCACGAGAGAGTAAGGACCATATTCGGAGAGAATACGCAGCGGGATCCGACGACGATTCTCACGCCGTTCGGATGGACGCTTAGCGGCCCAATTAAAACCAAGGTTCCACTCAGGGTGTCGGAGACATCAGGGTGCATGCTATCAGGCACCGTTGAGGACGTAGAGAAGAAACCAGAGACGCGCGATGGGGAGGTCCCATGTGAGAAGCGGCCCGGGGAAGGATACCAGGAGTTGGGTATGGATCTGGAACCACGCATAGTGGAGCGTGGTGAAAGGATAGAGGATAGTTTCAGAGAAATACCGTCAGTAGATGATTCAGGAGGGGAAGTAACAGCAAGAGAGTGGGCGGAGGAGAATGGATTTGATGCGGAAGACTTAGAGACGATGGGATGGGACAAGGATGTCCCCGGCAAGTATCGGTATGAGGAAGGAGAAGAGTGGATCTGGAGAAGTGTCCGGAGGAGACGCCGGTCCAGTTGAGAGGCATACCGAAAAGGGGGAGGTCAATTAAGAAGACAGGGTGGAAAGGGATAGGATTAGTATTATCCATTTTGTTTTATCTATTCTTTCGATTTCTTTTCATTCTACCGGCAGGAGACGACAAGATGAAGGGTGGCATTTTGCTGCCAGGGGACCATGAGGAAGTCAAGAAGGCGGCCGAAAGACCCGATTTTAGGGTGGCGGAAGAGGGATATTCAATTCCTAGTGAGCTGGAATTGTCAAGGAGAGTGTGGCGAAGGATAAGAGGACGTACAGGGGGGCAGTGGGAGTGTGCCTACTGAAAGAAGGGGCACCTTAGAGTTTAGTCGTCCAATGTGTTGGACTGAGGGGGGTGGGAATGAGGGCGAGACGCCCTTCCCACACAAAATAATAAAATAATAATAAAATAATAATAAAATAAGTAGTAGAAAGTTAGAAAGTAATAGTAGTAGATAGTTAGATAGCAAGTAATAGTTAGAAAGTTAGTAGAAGTTAGATAAGATGTAGTAGTTAGAAAGTTAGTAGAAGTTAGATAAGAAGTAGTAGTTAGAAAGTTAGCAGAAGTTAGTAAGAAGTAAGAAAGGTAGTAGAAGTTAGTAAGAGTGAGAGGAGAGTTAGAAGTAGGCAGAAATTAGGGAGTGTGGTATATAAACATACCACGGGAGTAGGAGGGTTCATAACACCGCTAGAGTTAGAAGTAGGCAGAAGATAGGGAGTGTGGTATATTGACATACCACGAGTAGTAGCAGGGTACATAGTACCGGAGTATCAGGGTACATAGTACCGAGAGAGTTAGAGGTTGTGGGCACCAAAAGCGCCACGTAGAAAGAGAGGGAGTGTGGTATGTAGACATACCATGAGAAGTAGTAGCAGAGGGGTTGTGGGCACCGAAAGCGCCATGTAGAAAGAGTGTAGAGGGTATGGTATGTAGGTATACCATAGAAGTAGTGACAGAAGGGTTGTGGGCACCGAAAGCGCCACGTAGTAAGAGAGTAGAGGGTATGGTATGTAGGTATACCATAGAGGTAGTAGCAGAGGGGTTGTGGGCACCGAAAGTGCCACGTAGTGAGAGAGTGAAGGGTGTGGTATGTAGGTATAAGGTAGTAAGTAGCATTATGTAGGTAGTAGCAGCATTAAAAGTAGTAAGTAGCAAGTAAGAAGCTAGCAACAGAGGGGAAACACTCCTAGAGAGTGAAAGGGTGAGAAGTAGGTTATTAGCCAATAAGGGCAAAGGAAAGCATCCACTAGGTAACAGGCCAAGGTAGCGTAGGAGTAATATTGGTATATCAATCATATATTACCTCTCGTTGCCGGTTTGCATTCAGTCAGCCAGTTACCAGTTTCAGTGCAGACCGGCAATATTGTCTTACCGTCACCAAGTGCTGTTATATGCTGTCATCATAAATTGCCATTACCGGTATTCCATCATTAACATATTCAGTCAACTGTGCTATTATTATACATATATATTGGAACGCAGGGGACATCAAACTCTAAACATTTTTCTCCAACGGCCTCGGCCAAGTTACCTAATATCATCAGCCTACGGTGACGCGTACGAACATTAACCCGGTCGGGATCCCTGATCCCGTCACAGCCAGTCTTTTTCATGTCAGAAAATCTGCAGAAAAGTTGATACAGGAAAGAAGCTAAGAGCTTCTTAATGAAACACTAATTGAAACCATAAACAACGAACTTGTTAACCGAGATAATTGGCTACATGATAATAAACTATCACTCAACCTAAAAAAACAGAATACTGTACTTATCCCTATTAGTACCGGGCTATAAAATGTTGTACAAATACCGGAAGGGAGTCATATTGACCCCCCCCCCCCTCTAAAATCTACAAATGTTTACGAAAACGTCTGATTTTTTGCTTGTACGTAGATATCACTAGTCTGGATCCGACCGAAAAAAATTTTCGAAAAATGTACTGGGGTGGTTATATTGCAGCACCAAAATTACAAGTAGTGCATAATTTTCACAAAATTTGAAAGTTACATTTTTCAGCTAGAATTGTTTTTCAATACAGGTTTTCTGGGTCCCAAAATAAATTGGAAAATATTTAGAAATGATATGATTACTATAAAGGGCTGTTTAGTCCATCTCTGCATAGGAAAAAAATGAAAAAAACAACCCTTTAACCAGCACTTTTCAGTTAGAACACAACATTTTTAATTCACTTATACGATGCTACACCCCTGTATAAATTTAACATTTTCAGGTTTTCTAGGGTGGTGATTCTAATGGAATACATTGCTAATATGCCAGATCATTGCTACTTGTATTTTTCGGCGTTATTTGTCAAATTTTGGTGCTTGCACCAAATTTCGTACCCATCACCAAAAAGTACAAGTTTGCGATTTCCAGTGCTGTTTTTATTGATTCCATCAGCTTCAGGACCCTCATAAACCCATATAACGCAAGAAACAAGATGATACTATCTACTGATCAATTTGCTTATTTGCAAAAATTTGGTGCTGGCAAAACAATTTTCACCCACCGGCGAAAAATACAAGTATGAAAACTCTTATAAAATTTTACTGATTCCATTGAATTCGGAACCCTCACAAACCCGTATAACGCAAGAAACAAGGTGAGACAATCAATTGATATATTTGATGGTTTTCAAAATTTGGTGCTAGCACCTCATTTTGCACCCACTTCCGAAAAATACAAGTTTGAGATGTCTGATTTGCACTACTTATTTTATTCGTTCCCAGGGGGCACATTTCCAATTACTTTTGTTTTGTATTACCCCCGTCAACTTGTTTGGCTGTCAATTTGGGTTAAAGGTTAATACAGTATAATGATTTCATCATAGTCATTCACTACTGTATATGGAAAGCCAAATAGTCTTAATACAAAGATTATAAAATTAATCGCCTTCCCTTAGCGGCAGACGGCGGAATAAAGATTTCACTAAAAACATTACTAATCCCTCAATCTTAATCCGAATTTCACGGAAACATTTTTTATACTCAGCGCCATCAAATCTGTGACGGGATCCAGGAAGGATCCCGGTTTATCCGGTTGTTTAGTTCACGCGTCCCCGCCGTGTGTGAAAGGTAAAAAGAGTTCGTGTCGTTCGTCGTATATAATAATCGGCTGTACGGGTATATAGATATAGGTATAGATATAAATGATAGATTGCTGTACACGGAAGGCGGGTTGACGGTAATTAAAGTCCCCGACACTTCCCTAACTAAACTTACTAACCTAGCTAGCACCAATATGATACTGAGATAACTGAATGACTGATTATTGGGTAACTGGTTATATTGCACGGGTGGCCTTATTGCTGTACTCATTCGGTGCCTTTCCCCCCTCTGATTGGTTCATACCCTTGTTGGCGCCCTTTGGAGTGTTTCCGTTCACTCCACCTGTTCTCTCTTGGTTAGGGGTTTGGCCCCTGACCCTCATTGTGTGTTTCTCCTTCCCATTTTGTTGGGGTGGCACGAGTGATTGATTACTCAATCTCGTGGCCCCCAATATTGCTTATCGGCTTAACTTTATGGGGTGTTAGCGGGATTGAATAAGCTAACACTCCCCCCCATGCTATCTTCCCGGTAAGAAGATAGCATCAACCAAAAAAGTGCGCTACAATCCCGTTGGATCCCGATCTATTATCGGGTGTGGGGTGGGTCTATTTTTTTTTATCGGAGTCGGCTTTCCAGGCCGCTCCCTATGGGTATGATGTCACTACCCTCTGGCGTCTCGTGTCGGGCCGATCGTGCGCTTCTCTCACACAATTTTTGTTTCCCCAACACTCTCACCACTCTAACTCCGCTCTCTGACTCAACTCGCTCTTACCCTCTCCCCACACCTGAATCGCACTCTTCTCTCTCACCAACAGCTCCTTTCACTATCTCCTCTCTACTCCCTGCCACTCTCTAAGGCCCTGACCTCTAATGCTACCCCTGTGCTATCATACTATCTACCTTATCTAACTTACTAACTCTAACTATCTAACTCTACTAACTACTAACTCTACTCTCTGCTAAGTCTACTGACTCTTACCAACTCTTCTACTACGTGGCGCTTAGGGTGCCCACAACCCTCTGCTACTACCTCCATCTACGTGGCGCTTGCGGTGCCCACAACCACTCTACTACTAACTCTAACTAAAACCCTCTAACTACGTGGCGCTTGTGGTGCCCACAACCATTTTCAGCTACTACTTTCTACGTGGCGCTTGCGGTGCCCACAACCACTCTCTCCTACTACTTTCTACGTGGCGCTTCCGGTGCCCACAACCACTCTCTGCTACTACTTTCTACGTGGCGCTTCCGGTGCCCACGACCTCCTGCTACACTCCCTTACCCCGCCGCCTTCTAACTTAACTCCCGGTACTACGTACCCTCTACTCCCGTGGTATGTTTATACCACACTCCCTATACTCCGCCGCCTTCTAACTTTTCTAACTACTTCTTACTTCTACTAACTATTATTTTAATTATTTAATTATTTATTAATATTTAATTAAAATTAAATAATCAATTTTTGTGGGAAGGGCGTCTCGCCCCCATTCACACCCCCCTCAGTCCAAAACCTTGGACGACTAAACTCAAGGTGCCCCTTCTTCCAGTAGGCACACTCCCACTGCCCTTCTATACGTCCTCTTACTCTTCGCCACACCCTCTTCGCCAATTCCACCTGACCAGGAATTGGTTCTCCCGCTTTCACCACCCTAAGGTTGGGTCTCTCCACCGTCTTCTTAACTAGCTCAGCTCCTGGCATCAAAATGCCACCTCTCTCCTTGTTGTCTCCCGCCGGCAGAATGAATAGAAAGTGAAAGAACAGGCAGAACAGTAGGTACAATAGTAGTCCTATCCCTTTCCGTCCTGCCTTCCTTCTCGACTTCCCCCTTGTCGGTATGCCTCCAAACCGGACCTGCGTCTCTTCCGGACACTCCTCTGGACACTCCCCCGGAGTGTTGTCCTCCGGACACCTCGCCGTCCGCTCCGCTCCATCTCCATACCGATGCTTGCTGGGAAACCTACTTTGCTCTGCCCACTTTCTTACTGTCACCTCCCTATCTGGCTCTACTATCTCTTGTTTCTCCTCTACTTCTTCTGCGTCTTCGGTGCCTGGTATCATGCACCCAGATGTCTCTGTCACACTGCATGGGATGTTGATTTTAACTGGGCCGCTAAGCGTCCATCCGAACGGCGTGAGGATCGCCATCGGGTCCCGCTGCCTGTCTTCGCCGAAGACCGTCTTCATCCTCTCATGGGCCGTCGGGCAGTCCATTCCTGCCTACTTTAATGGACACCTTCCTAACGTCCACCTTTGGTATTGAGAAATCGATACCGTCCAGGAATCTATACTGCTCGACCTCAATGTTGGTTGGTCGCCTGGCGTTGATGTTTATCGATTCTATGACGTGGATGGGGTCGATCGTCGCCCCATAGTCGCATCCCGGTGCAATCGCTGCTATCCTGCACCGCCCCGTCCTCGTCTCCAGGACCTCATCTTTACTCGAGACGGTAGTTACCGCCATTCTATTCGGCCTCGTCTTTAGCCCTATCTCTTCGGCCACCCAGTTCTCCACCAGCGTGAAGGCTGCTCCGCTGTCGACCAGCATTAATGACGTTACTGATCGACCGCCCTCTCCTGATATCTTCACTGGTACTACCCCGAGTAGTACTTTTCTCTTCTTCTCCTCTTCTGTAGTGCTTCTAGCTGCTGTTTGGCCTCCAGTCTCCTCCTCTCTTGCTGCTGTTTCTCTACACGCTCCGGGTCTGTGTCCTTCTACCACACATCGATGACATAGTCCGTTTGCGTCTGTGTAGGCTACACGATCTTGTTTGGGCAACGCTTGCCAGTGCTTACAACTCCTGGTCTTATGGGTTCCGTCCCGGTGTAATTGACATTCGAATCCTGGATTATAGCGTTCCCTGTATAGTCCCTCACGTATCGCGCGTAGGTTTATATGTATCGATTTAGTGTTTTGGTTGTCTGTATTCGGCCTACTGGGCATGTTAGGATTGTGTTTATTTATGGTGTTATTTTCTTTCTGTCCCTGCCACGGTGTGGCCCTACTACCAGCTAACTGTGGACTAGCAGTCCCCTGTGTGGCCGCATGTGGTAGTGACTGTCCCACTCCCGAGAATGGGTCTGTCGGATTATGTTCGGGTCCAGGCCTGTTGTATTCGGTCTTTGGTGCCTTCCCCAAACTATCCTCACTATAGACTGGGTCTGTTATTAATTCGGCCTCGTAGTTGAGGAAGCTCGACATCTCTTCTAGGCCCGGTTCCGCACCCTTCTTTTCCCGTGTGGAGAAAGCGATTTTCCTCCACTTCCTTCGTAACCAGACCGGCAGTGCCTGCGCTATCGTGGTGATGTTGTTAGACGCGTTGAGTTCGTATGGTGCGTCTAGCGTCTTTAACACGATTAACGCCTTCTCGACCTTGTTCGCAAAGGTCCTTATGCTAACGGGATTATCCTGTAGGCCATCCGATGTTATGCCTCTCAGGGTTTGCCGGACGATCTTGGCTGGGTGCCCGTACTCCCTATCTAACGCCCGCCATGCTGTCGTGAAGCCGCCCTCGATGCCCTGGTATTGCCTCACGATGTCGTATGCTGGGCCTACTGTATATACTTGCAGATATTTTAGGCACTCCGCCTGCGTCAAGTTCTTACTTAATATCTCGTTGCTGTACATGCGCCGAAACTGCAGGTATTCTTCCGGCCTACTTCCGTCGAATTTAAATGGCTCGACTGGTGGTAACTCGATCCTGATCTTTAATGCATCGATTGATGTGGCCATTCCCATCGCTTGCGCTTCCAATGGGTTCGATGGATGTTGTACAGACTCTCCTATTGGGTGCGGTCCGTTCGTCCTATCTGTTGTTGATTTTATTTGTTGCGTCGGATATATCATTGGGGGTAACGGCCCCCTCCATATTTCCGTGTCGCACGACCTATTCTCGTCCAAGGGGTTCGATGTTCTTGCTCCTATTGGGGTATATTGTTGATATTGTGATGGGGGAATGTCACCCTGTCCCCCCCCCCCCCCCCCCCCGCCGGTATGTTTGGTACTGGGGTTGATGTTAATATATTGGGGCCCATACATCTATCTACAATAACTCTCCCCTCCCCTGGATATATGTTATGTCCCTGTGTATTATAGTCATGCTGCTGTACCGATATAGGCCTACCTACCTCTCGCCTACCTACCGGTATGTATTCCGCGACTTCCGGGTTTAATCCCGTCGTTCGCGCTACCCTATCGCCTACTCTATCTCTCCCAGCATGGCCTATAATAGTATGTGCAGTAAGGCCTACAGTATGTCCTGCAGTCTGC
>JAUCBJ010005884.1:0-27113 GCA_032718475.1 Nemertoderma westbladi | reverse complement strand
GTAGGAGTTGGTGTTGGAGTGAGTTAGTGGGGGTAGGAGTTGGTGTTGGAGTGAGTTAGTGGGGGTAGGAGTTGGTGTTGGAGTGAGTTAGTGGGGGTAGGAGTTGGTGTTGGAGTGAGTTAGTGGGGGTAGGAGTTGGTGTTGGAGTGAGTTAGTGGGGGTAGGAGTTGGTGTTGGAGTGAGTTAGTGGGGGTAGGAGTTGGTGTTGGAGTGAGTTAGTGGGGGTAGGAGTTGGTGTTGGAGTGAGTTAGTGGGGGTAGGAGTTGGTGTTGGAGTGAGTTAGTGGGGGTAGGAGTTGGTGTTGGAGTGAGTTAGTGGGGGTAGGAGTTGGTGTTGGAGTGAGTTAGTGGGGGTAGGAGTTGGTGTTGGAGTGAGTTAGTGGGGGTAGGAGTTGGTGTTGGAGTGAGTTAGTGGGGGTAGGAGTTGGTGTTGGAGTGAGTTAGTGGGGGTAGGAGTTGGTGTTGGAGTGAGTTAGTGGGGGTAGGAGTTGGTGTTGGAGTGAGTTAGTGGGGGTAGGAGTTGGTGTTGGAGTGAGTTAGTGGGGGTAGGAGTTGGTGTTGGAGTGAGTTAGTGGGGGTAGGAGTTGGTGTTGGAGTGAGTTAGTGGGGGTAGGAGTTGGTGTTGGAGTGAGTTAGTGGGGGTAGGAGTTGGTGTTGGAGTGAGTTAGTGGGGGTAGGAGTTGGTGTTGGAGTGAGTTAGTGGGGGTAGGAGTTGGTGTTGGAGTGAGTTAGTGGGGGTAGGAGTTGGTGTTGGAGTGAGTTAGTGGGGGTAGGAGTTGGTGTTGGAGTGAGTTAGTGGGGGTAGGAGTTGGTGTTGGAGTGAGTTAGTGGGGGTAGGAGTTGGTGTTGGAGTGAGTTAGTGGGGGTAGGAGTTGGTGTTGGAGTGAGTTAGTGGGGGTAGGAGTTGGTGTTGGAGTGAGTTAGTGGGGGTAGGAGTTGGTGTTGGAGTGAGTTAGTGGGGGTAGGAGTTGGTGTTGGAGTGAGTTAGTGGGGGTAGGAGTTGGTGTTGGAGTGAGTTAGTGGGGGTAGGAGTTGGTGTTGGAGTGAGTTAGTGGGGGTAGGAGTTGGTGTTGGAGTGAGTTAGTGGGGGTAGGAGTTGGTGTTGGAGTGAGTTAGTGGGGGTAGGAGTTGGTGTTGGAGTGAGTTAGTGGGGGTAGGAGTTGGTGTTGGAGTGAGTTAGTGGGGGTAGGAGTTGGTGTTGGAGTGAGTTAGTGGGGGTAGGAGTTGGTGTTGGAGTGAGTTAGTGGGGGTAGGAGTTGGTGTTGGAGTGAGTTAGTGGGGGTAGGAGTTGGTGTTGGAGTGAGTTAGTGGGGGTAGGAGTTGGTGTTGGAGTGAGTTAGTGGGGGTAGGAGTTGGTGTTGGAGTGAGTTAGTGGGGGTAGGAGTTGGTGTTGGAGTGAGTTAGTGGGGGTAGGAGTTGGTGTTGGAGTGAGTTAGTGGGGGTAGGAGTTGGTGTTGGAGTGAGTTAGTGGGGGTAGGAGTTGGTGTTGGAGTGAGTTAGTGGGGGTAGGAGTTGGTGTTGGAGTGAGTTAGTGGGGGTAGGAGTTGGTGTTGGAGTGAGTTAGTGGGGGTAGGAGTTGGTGTTGGAGTGAGTTAGTGGGGGTAGGAGTTGGTGTTGGAGTGAGTTAGTGGGGGTAGGAGTTGGTGTTGGAGTGAGTTAGTGGGGGTAGGAGTTGGTGTTGGAGTGAGTTAGTGGGGGTAGGAGTTGGTGTTGGAGTGAGTTAGTGGGGGTAGGAGTTGGTGTTGGAGTGAGTTAGTGGGGGTAGGAGTTGGTGTTGGGGTGAGTTAGTGGGGGTAGGAGTTGGTGTTGGAGTGAGTTAGTGGGGGTAGGAGTTGGTGTTGGAGTGAGTTAGTGGGGGTAGGAGTTGGTGTTGGAGTGAGTTAGTGGGGGTAGGAGTTGGTGTTGGAGTGAGTTAGTGGGGGTAGGAGTTGGTGTTGGAGTGAGTTAGTGGGGGTAGGAGTTGGTGTTGGAGTGAGTTAGTGGGGGTAGGAGTTGGTGTTGGAGTGAGTTAGTGGGGGTAGGAGTTGGTGTTGGAGTGAGTTAGTGGGGGTAGGAGTTGGTGTGGAGTGAGTGTGGGGGTGGAGTTGGAGTGAGTAGTGGGGGTAGGAGTTGGTGTTGGAGTGAGTTAGTGGGGGTAGGAGTTGGTGTTGGAGTGAGTTAGTGGGGGTAGGAGTTGGTGTTGGAGTGAGTTAGTGGGGGTAGGAGTTGGTGTTGGAGTGAGTTAGTGGGGGTAGGAGTTGGTGTTGGAGTGAGTTAGTGGGGGTAGGAGTTGGTGTTGGAGTGAGTTAGTGGGGGTAGGAGTTGGTGTTGGGGTGAGTTAGTGGGGGTAGGAGTTGGTGTTGGAGTGAGTTAGTGGGGGTAGGAGTTGGTGTTGGAGTGAGTTAGTGGGGGTAGGAGTTGGTGTTGGAGTGAGTTAGTGGGGGTAGGAGTTGGTGTTGGAGTGAGTTAGTGGGGGTAGGAGTTGGTGTTGGAGTGAGTTAGTGGGGGTAGGAGTTGGTGTTGGAGTGAGTTAGTGGGGGTAGGAGTTGGTGTTGGAGTGAGTTAGTGGGGGTAGGAGTTGGTGTTGGTGTTGGAGTTAGTTAGTGGATGTAGGAGTTGGTGTTGGAGTGAGTTAGTGGGGGTAGGAGTTGGTGTTGGAGTGAGTTAGTGGGGGTAGGAGTTGGTGTTGGAGTGAGTTAGTGGGGGTAGGAGTTGGTGTTGGAGTGAGTTAGTGGGGGTAGGAGTTGGTGTTGGAGTGAGTTAGTGGGGGTAGGAGTTGGTGTTGGAGTGAGTTAGTGGGGGTAGGAGTTGGTGTTGGAGTGAGTTAGTGGGGGTAGGAGTTGGTGTTGGAGTGAGTTAGTGGGGGTAGGAGTTGGTGTTGGAGTGAGTTAGTGGGGGTAGGAGTTGGTGTTGGAGTGAGTTAGTGGGGGTAGGAGTTGGTGTTGGAGTGAGTTAGTGGGGGTAGGAGTTGGTGTTGGAGTGAGTTAGTGGGGGTAGGAGTTGGTGTTGGAGTGAGTTAGTGGGGGTAGGAGTTGGTGTTGGAGTGAGTTAGTGGGGGTAGGAGTTGGTGTTGGAGTGAGTTAGTGGGGGTAGGAGTTGGTGTTGGAGTGAGTTAGTGGGGGTAGGAGTTGGTGTTGGAGTGAGTTAGTGGGGGTAGGAGTTGGTGTTGGAGTGAGTTAGTGGGGGTAGGAGTTGGTGTTGGAGTGAGTTAGTGGGGGTAGGAGTTGGTGTTGGAGTGAGTTAGTGGGGGTAGGAGTTGGTGTTGGAGTGAGTTAGTGGGGGTAGGAGTTGGTGTTGGAGTGAGTTAGTGGGGGTAGGAGTTGGTGTTGGAGTGAGTTAGTGGGGGTAGGAGTTGGTGTTGGAGTGAGTTAGTGGGGGTAGGAGTTGGTGTTGGAGTGAGTTAGTGGGGGTAGGAGTTGGTGTTGGAGTGAGTTAGTGGGGGTAGGAGTTGGTGTTGGAGTGAGTTAGTGGGGGTAGGAGTTGGTGTTGGAGTGAGTTAGTGGGGGTAGGAGTTGGTGTTGGAGTGAGTTAGTGGGGGTAGGAGTTGGTGTTGGAGTGAGTTAGTGGGGGTAGGAGTTGGTGTTGGAGTGAGTTAGTGGGGGTAGGAGTTGGTGTTGGAGTGAGTTAGTGGGGGTAGGAGTTGGTGTTGGAGTGAGTTAGTGGGGGTAGGAGTTGGTGTTGGAGTGAGTTAGTGGGGGTAGGAGTTGGTGTTGGAGTGAGTTAGTGGGGGTAGGAGTTGGTGTTGGAGTGAGTTAGTGGGGGTAGGAGTTGGTGTTGGAGTGAGTTAGTGGGGGTAGGAGTTGGTGTTGGAGTGAGTTAGTGGGGGTAGGAGTTGGTGTTGGAGTGAGTTAGTGGGGGTAGGAGTTGGTGTTGGAGTGAGTTAGTGGGGGTAGGAGTTGGTGTTGGAGTGAGTTAGTGGGGGTAGGAGTTGGTGTTGGAGTGAGTTAGTGGGGGTAGGAGTTGGTGTTGGAGTGAGTTAGTGGGGGTAGGAGTTGGTGTTGGAGTGAGTTAGTGGGGGTAGGAGTTGGTGTTGGAGTGAGTTAGTGGGGGTAGGAGTTGGTGTTGGAGTGAGTTAGTGGGGGTAGGAGTTGGTGTTGGAGTGAGTTAGTGGGGGTAGGAGTTGGTGTTGGAGTGAGTTAGTGGGGGTAGGAGTTGGTGTTGGAGTGAGTTAGTGGGGGTAGGAGTTGGTGTTGGAGTGAGTTAGTGGGGGTAGGAGTTGGTGTTGGAGTGAGTTAGTGGGGGTAGGAGTTGGTGTTGGAGTGAGTTAGTGGGGGTAGGAGTTGGTGTTGGAGTGAGTTAGTGGGGGTAGGAGTTGGTGTTGGAGTGAGTTAGTGGGGGTAGGAGTTGGTGTTGGAGTGAGTTAGTGGGGGTAGGAGTTGGTGTTGGAGTGAGTTAGTGGGGGTAGGAGTTGGTGTTGGAGTGAGTTAGTGGGGGTAGGAGTTGGTGTTGGAGTGAGTTAGTGGGGGTAGGAGTTGGTGTTGGAGTGAGTTAGTGGGGGTAGGAGTTGGTGTTGGAGTGAGTTAGTGGGGGTAGGAGTTGGTGTTGGAGTGAGTTAGTGGGGGTAGGAGTTGGTGTTGGAGTGAGTTAGTGGGGGTAGGAGTTGGTGTTGGAGTGAGTTAGTGGGGGTAGGAGTTGGTGTTGGAGTGAGTTAGTGGGGGTAGGAGTTGGTGTTGGAGTGAGTTAGTGGGGGTAGGAGTTGGTGTTGGAGTGAGTTAGTGGGGGTAGGAGTTGGTGTTGGAGTGAGTTAGTGGGGGTAGGAGTTGGTGTTGGAGTGAGTTAGTGGGGGTAGGAGTTGGTGTTGGAGTGAGTTAGTGGGGGTAGGAGTTGGTGTTGGAGTGAGTTAGTGGGGGTAGGAGTTGGTGTTGGAGTGAGTTAGTGGGGGTAGGAGTTGGTGTTGGAGTGAGTTAGTGGGGGTAGGAGTTGGTGTTGGAGTGAGTTAGTGGGGGTAGGAGTTGGTGTTGGAGTGAGTTAGTGGGGGTAGGAGTTGGTGTTGGAGTGAGTTAGTGGGGGTAGGAGTTGGTGTTGGAGTGAGTTAGTGGGGGTAGGAGTTGGTGTTGGAGTGAGTTAGTGGGGGTAGGAGTTGGTGTTGGAGTGAGTTAGTGGGGGTAGGAGTTGGTGTTGGAGTGAGTTAGTGGGGGTAGGAGTTGGTGTTGGAGTGAGTTAGTGGGGGTAGGAGTTGGTGTTGGAGTGAGTTAGTGGGGGTAGGAGTTGGTGTTGGAGTGAGTTAGTGGGGGTAGGAGTTGGTGTTGGAGTGAGTTAGTGGGGGTAGGAGTTGGTGTTGGAGTGAGTTAGTGGGGGTAGGAGTTGGTGTTGGAGTGAGTTAGTGGGGGTAGGAGTTGGTGTTGGAGTGAGTTAGTGGGGGTAGGAGTTGGTGTTGGAGTGAGTTAGTGGGGGTAGGAGTTGGTGTTGGAGTGAGTTAGTGGGGGTAGGAGTTGGTGTTGGAGTGAGTTAGTGGGGGTAGGAGTTGGTGTTGGAGTGAGTTAGTGGGGGTAGGAGTTGGTGTTGGAGTGAGTTAGTGGGGGTAGGAGTTGGTGTTGGAGTGAGTTAGTGGGGGTAGGAGTTGGTGTTGGAGTGAGTTAGTGGGGGTAGGAGTTGGTGTTGGAGTGAGTTAGTGGGGGTAGGAGTTGGTGTTGGAGTGAGTTAGTGGGGGTAGGAGTTGGTGTTGGAGTGAGTTAGTGGGGGTAGGAGTTGGTGTTGGAGTGAGTTAGTGGGGGTAGGAGTTGGTGTTGGAGTGAGTTAGTGGGGGTAGGAGTTGGTGTTGGAGTGAGTTAGTGGGGGTAGGAGTTGGTGTTGGAGTGAGTTAGTGGGGGTAGGAGTTGGTGTTGGAGTGAGTTAGTGGGGGTAGGAGTTGGTGTTGGAGTGAGTTAGTGGGGGTAGGAGTTGGTGTTGGAGTGAGTTAGTGGGGGTAGGAGTTGGTGTTGGAGTGAGTTAGTGGGGGTAGGAGTTGGTGTTGGAGTGAGTTAGTGGGGGTAGGAGTTGGTGTTGGAGTGAGTTAGTGGGGGTAGGAGTTGGTGTTGGAGTGAGTTAGTGGGGGTAGGAGTTGGTGTTGGAGTGAGTTAGTGGGGGTAGGAGTTGGTGTTGGAGTGAGTTAGTGGGGGTAGGAGTTGGTGTTGGAGTGAGTTAGTGGGGGTAGGAGTTGGTGTTGGAGTGAGTTAGTGGGGGTAGGAGTTGGTGTTGGAGTGAGTTAGTGGGGGTAGGAGTTGGTGTTGGAGTGAGTTAGTGGGGGTAGGAGTTGGTGTTGGAGTGAGTTAGTGGGGGTAGGAGTTGGTGTTGGAGTGAGTTAGTGGGGGTAGGAGTTGGTGTTGGAGTGAGTTAGTGGGGGTAGGAGTTGGTGTTGGAGTGAGTTAGTGGGGGTAGGAGTTGGTGTTGGAGTGAGTTAGTGGGGGTAGGAGTTGGTGTTGGAGTGAGTTAGTGGGGGTAGGAGTTGGTGTTGGAGTGAGTTAGTGGGGGTAGGAGTTGGTGTTGGAGTGAGTTAGTGGGGGTAGGAGTTGGTGTTGGAGTGAGTTAGTGGGGGTAGGAGTTGGTGTTGGAGTGAGTTAGTGGGGGTAGGAGTTGGTGTTGGAGTGAGTTAGTGGGGGTAGGAGTTGGTGTTGGAGTGAGTTAGTGGGGGTAGGAGTTGGTGTTGGAGTGAGTTAGTGGGGGTAGGAGTTGGTGTTGGAGTGAGTTAGTGGGGGTAGGAGTTGGTGTTGGAGTGAGTTAGTGGGGGTAGGAGTTGGTGTTGGAGTGAGTTAGTGGGGGTAGGAGTTGGTGTTGGAGTGAGTTAGTGGGGGTAGGAGTTGGTGTTGGAGTGAGTTAGTGGGGGTAGGAGTTGGTGTTGGAGTGAGTTAGTGGGGGTAGGAGTTGGTGTTGGAGTGAGTTAGTGGGGGTAGGAGTTGGTGTTGGAGTGAGTTAGTGGGGGTAGGAGTTGGTGTTGGAGTGAGTTAGTGGGGGTAGGAGTTGGTGTTGGAGTGAGTTAGTGGGGGTAGGAGTTGGTGTTGGAGTGAGTTAGTGGGGGTAGGAGTTGGTGTTGGAGTGAGTTAGTGGGGGTAGGAGTTGGTGTTGGAGTGAGTTAGTGGGGGTAGGAGTTGGTGTTGGAGTGAGTTAGTGGGGGTAGGAGTTGGTGTTGGAGTGAGTTAGTGGGGGTAGGAGTTGGTGTTGGAGTGAGTTAGTGGGGGTAGGAGTTGGTGTTGGAGTGAGTTAGTGGGGGTAGGAGTTGGTGTTGGAGTGAGTTAGTGGGGGTAGGAGTTGGTGTTGGAGTGAGTTAGTGGGGGTAGGAGTTGGTGTTGGAGTGAGTTAGTGGGGGTAGGAGTTGGTGTTGGAGTGAGTTAGTGGGGGTAGGAGTTGGTGTTGGAGTGAGTTAGTGGGGGTAGGAGTTGGTGTTGGAGTGAGTTAGTGGGGGTAGGAGTTGGTGTTGGAGTGAGTTAGTGGGGGTAGGAGTTGGTGTTGGAGTGAGTTAGTGGGGGTAGGAGTTGGTGTTGGTGTTGGAGTTAGTTAGTGGATGTAGGAGTTGGTGTTGGAGTGAGTTAGTGGGGGTAGGAGTTGGTGTTGGAGTGAGTTAGTGGGGGTAGGAGTTGGTGTTGGAGTGAGTTAGTGGGGGTAGGAGTTGGTGTTGGAGTGAGTTAGTGGGGGTAGGAGTTGGTGTTGGAGTGAGTTAGTGGGGGTAGGAGTTGGTGTTGGAGTGAGTTAGTGGGGGTAGGAGTTGGTGTTGGAGTGAGTTAGTGGGGGTAGGAGTTGGTGTTGGAGTGAGTTAGTGGGGGTAGGAGTTGGTGTTGGAGTGAGTTAGTGGGGGTAGGAGTTGGTGTTGGAGTGAGTTAGTGGGGGTAGGAGTTGGTGTTGGAGTGAGTTAGTGGGGGTAGGAGTTGGTGTTGGAGTGAGTTAGTGGGGGTAGGAGTTGGTGTTGGAGTGAGTTAGTGGGGGTAGGAGTTGGTGTTGGGGTGAGTTAGTGGGGGTAGGAGTTGGTGTTGGAGTGAGTTAGTGGGGGTAGGAGTTGGTGTTGGAGTGAGTTAGTGGGGGTAGGAGTTGGTGTTGGAGTGAGTTAGTGGGGGTAGGAGTTGGTGTTGGAGTGAGTTAGTGGGGGGTAGGAGTTGGAGTTGGAGTGAGTTAGTGGGGGTAGGAGTTGGTGTTGGAGTGAGTTAGTGGGGGTAGGAGTTGGTGTTGGAGTGAGTTAGTGGGGGTAGGAGTTGGTGTTGGAGTGAGTTAGTGGGGGTAGGAGTTGGTGTTGGAGTGAGTTAGTGGGGGTAGGAGTTGGTGTTGGGGTGAGTTAGTGGGGGTAGGAGTTGGTGTTGGAGTGAGTTAGTGGGGGTAGGAGTTGGTGTTGGAGTGAGTTAGTGGGGGTAGGAGTTGGTGTTGGAGTGAGTTAGTGGGGGTAGGAGTTGGTGTTGGAGTGAGTTAGTGGGGGTAGGAGTTGGTGTTGGAGTGAGTTAGTGGGGGTAGGAGTTGGTGTTGGTGTTGGAGTGAGTTAGTGGGGGTAGGAGTTGGTGTTGGAGTGAGTTAGTGGGTGTAGGAGTTGGTGTTGGAGTGAGTTAGTGGGGGTAGGAGTTGGTGTTGGAGTGAGTTAGTGGGGGGTAGGAGTTGGAGTTGGAGTGAGTTAGTGGGGGTAGGAGTTGGTGTTGGAGTGAGTTAGTGGGGGGTAGGAGTTGGAGTTGGAGTGAGTTAGTGGGGGTAGGAGTTGGTGTTGGAGTGAGTTAGTGGGGGTAGGAGTTGGTGTTGGAGTGAGTTAGTGGGGGTAGGAGTTGGTGTTGGAGTGAGTTAGTGGGGGTAGGAGTTGGTGTTGGAGTTAGTTAGTGGGGGTAGGAGTTGGTGTTGGAGTGAGTTAGTGGGGGTAGGAGTTGGTGTTGGGGTGAGTTAGTGGGGGTAGGAGTTGGAGTGAGTTAGTGGGGGTAGGAGTTGGTGTTGGGGTGAGTTAGTGGGGGTAGGAGTTGGTGTTGGAGTGAGTTAGTGGGGGTAGGAGTTGGTGTTGGGGTGAGTTAGTGGGGGTAGGAGTTGGTGTTGGAGTGAGTTAGTGGGGGTAGGAGTTGGTGTTGGAGTGAGTTAGTGGGTGTACGAGTTGGTGTTGGAGTGAGTTAGTGGGGGTAGGAGTTGGTGTTGGAGTGAGTTAGTGGGTGTAGGAGTTGGTGTTGGAGTGAGTTAGTGGGGGTAGGAGTTGGTGTTGGGGTGAGTTAGTGGGTGTAGGAGTTGGTGTTGGAGTGAGTTAGTGGGGGTAGGAGTTGGTGTTGGGGTGAGTTAGTGGGGGTAGGAGTTGGTGTTGGAGTGAGTTAGTGGGGGTAGGCAATAACAGTAGGCTTAGACATAAAACAATATAACTAACATTGAATTTGAGGACGTCCATATAGCGACGATGGTATTTAGTATGGAGAGATAATTCCTCAGCGCTATCGTAGTCCATACCGCACACCTCGCAGGAGTTGCGACTAACAATCGGAGCGTCTGAGTCCGGTGGCTGAAATAAACGAGTTTCTATTTACTTAGTCAATTTTTACTTAGTTTATTTCAAACAAACAAACAAACAAACAAACAAACAAACAAACAAACAAACAAACAAACAAACAAACAAACAAACAAACAAACAAACAAACAAACAAACAAACAAACAAACAAACAAACAAACAAACAAACAAACAAACAAACAAACAAACAAACAAACAAACAAACAAACAAACAAACAAACAAACAAACAAACAAACAAACAAACAACAAACAAACAAACAAACAAACATTTATCTTCTAATCTTCCACTCACCCAATAAGAAGTACGGAAAGACAAACTATCTCGGTTTAGAATTTCATTCAAGCGAATAGCTAAATGCTTCAATAATAACTGAGTCTGAGTGTAACTGGTGCAATATCGTAGGAGACACAATGTACAAATGCTTGAGGCCAAAGTATGAAAGGTTGCGCCATTCTTAAATATAGTGAATTATTATTTAAACCCCAAAAAATAAAAATATTTTATTTATAATTAACTAAACGCTAACTAAACACCAGCAAACTAACAGATCGCTTGAAATTAATTTATTTTATAACACCAACATGAAACGAAACACAAAAATACACGAGGCAGCGAATAAAATCAATTTGTCCCAACAATGAATAAAGTTTTTGTGTTCACGAATAACCAAAAACCTGTATCTTAGTAATTTGTTGCAGTCAAATAAATTAATTAATTAAATACAATAAAAATTAACAGAACTAAGAATATTGACCTAAATTGTACGCAGATACAGTATAGTTGGTTACTTAGTTTATGTTTCAGACCGACTACAAACCTTATTCGGTATATTAGTACCGGTAGTAACGGGAGGAGATCGCTCTGAGACTACGAGAAGTTTAGATGTTATGTCCGTCGGAACTGTTTGAAGTTGTGATTCCGGATTGGGTTCAACTATATCAGTTACTGTTTCCGAGTTCAATTCACGTAAATCAGATAAAGTATTAGAATTTTGAGGGCTAACTTGAACAAGTTTATTCTTGTTTTGTGATTCTGAACTTTCTAATAGAATGCGATCACTAGAGAGATGATGTTCCTTAACTAGTCGATCTGCCGGTAATAATTCTGAGTCCGGCAGTAATAACCTCTCTGTGGTTCTGGAGTCTGTTTGTTTAATAGGATCACTCGTCTCAATGTCATCGCTTTTATCCTGAATAATAATTGATAACATTATGAATTACATGTCGGTTGACTCGGTTTACCTTACTGCTACCTGCACGCAAAGTCTTCCGTCAGTAAATGGTTCGTCTAAGTGTAAGCTGTCAATCACTGTCACTCAGATAGGCTAAAAACCTCTTAAAAACAATTATTTGAGAACATCTGTGTACTACTTGCTGGTTTGTAGTGGTTGGGAACTGAATCAATTTTTATTAATTTTATTTTCAGTTTAGTTTCAATATTGAACGAGGAAATTAAAGTATAAACTCAATCCACCACAGATTTAACAAACACATTAATTAATTAGGCTAATTAATAACAGGAAAGTCATTAATTATTATATTGTCTTTGTAGGTGAATAAATACATACCGGTACCCGCTCCAAAGGCTCTTTAGAATCGATTGAATTTACCCAATTCAAGGTTCGCCAGAGTGTTGCGCCAACCCCTGTTCCTTTCCAAGGAGATAATTCTGAAATCTAGAGAAACAATTTAAATTGATTTGGGTCTAATTTTATAAGCTAAATCAATGGCAATTATAGTTGGCCTAGGGGGCTTACACAAAGTGTAAAGTTACAGGTCCCAATGATCTTTCAAATATATATTTATAAATTACTTTGAGAATAATGAAATTTACCAAATACTGTGAGAATTAAGAGATTTACCAATTACTTTGAGAATTAGGAGATTTACCAATTACTTTGAGATTTAGGAGATTTACCAATTACTTTGAGAATTAGGAGATTTACCAATTACTTTGAGAATTAGGATATTTACCTATTACTTTGAGAATTAGGAGATTAATAAATACTTTGAGAAATAGGAGATTTGATAAATACTTTGAGAATTAGGAGATTTACCAAATACTTTGAGAATTATGAGATTTATCGACTACTTTGAGAATAATGAGCTTTACCAATTTATTACTTTGAGAATTAGGAGATTTGATAAATACTTTGAGAATTAGGAGATTTACCAATTACTTTGAGATTTAGGAGATTTACCAATTACTTTGAGAATTAGGAGATTTGATAAATACTTTGAGAATTAGGAGATTTACCAATTACTTTGAGATTTAGGAGATTTACCAATTACTTTGAGAATTAGGAGATTTACCAATTACTTTGAGAATTAGGAGATTTACCTATTACTTTGAGAATTAGTAGATTAATAAATACTTTGAGAAATAGGAGATTTGATAAATACTTTGAGAATAATGTGATTTACCAATTACTTTTAGAATTAGGAGATTTGATAAATACTTTGAGAATTAGGAGATTTACCAAATACTTTGAGAATTAGGAGATTTATCGACTACTTTGAGAATTAGGAGATTTGATAAATACTTTGAGAATTAGGAGATTTACCAATTACTTTGAGATTTAGGAGATTTACCAATTACTTTGAGAATTAGGAGATTTACCAATTACTTTGAGAATTAGGAAATTTACCAATTACTTTGAGATTTAGGAGATTCACCAATTACTTTGAGAATTAGGAGATTTACCAATTACTTTGAGAATTAGGAGATTTACCAAATACTTTGAGAATTAGGAGATTTAACAATTACTTTGAGAATTATGAGATTTACCAAATACTTTGAGAATTAGGAGATTTACCAATTACTTTGAGAATTGGGAGATTTACCAAATACTTTGAGAATTAGGAGATTTGCCAAATACTTTGAGAATTAGGAGATTTACCTATTACATTGAGAATTAGGAGATTTACCAAATACTTTAAGAATTAGGCGATTTGATAAATTGAGAATAATGAGACTTAGAAATTACTTTGAGAATTAGGAGATTTACCAAATACTTTGAGAATTAGGAGATTTACCAAATACTTTGAGAATTAGGAGATTTACCAAATACTTTGAGAATTAGGAGATTTACCAATTACTTTGAGAATTAGGAGATTTACCAAATACTTTGAGAATTAGGAGATTTACCAATTACTTTGAGAAATAGGAGATTTACCAAATACTTTGAGAATTAGGAGATTTACCAAATACTTTGAGAATTAGGAGATTTACCAATTACTTTGAGAAATAGGAGATTTACCAAATACTTTGAGAATTATGAGATTTACCAATTACTTTGAGAATTAGGAGATTTACCAAATACTTTGAGAATTAGGAGATTTACCAAATACTTTAAGAATTAGGCGATTTGATAAATTGAGAATAATGAGACTTAGAAATTACTTTGAGAATTAGGAGATTTACCAAATACTTTGAGAATTAGGAGATTTACCAAATACTTTGAGAATTAGGAGATTTACCAAATACTTTGAGAATTAGGAGATTTACCAATTACTTTGAGAATTAGGAGATTTACCAAATACTTTGAGAATTAGGAGATTTACCAATTACTTTGAGAAATAGGAGATTTACCAAATACTTTGAGAATTAGGAGATTTACCAAATACTTTGAGAATTAGGAGATTTACCAATTACTTTGAGAATTAGGAGATTTACCAAATACTTTGAGAATTAGGAGATTTACCAAATACTTTGAGAATTAGGAGATTTACCAATTACTTTGAGAATTAGGAGATTTGCCAAATACTTTGAAGATTTATCAAATACTTTGAGAATTAGGAGATTTACCAATTACTTTGAGAATTAGGAGATTTACCAAATACTTTGAGAATTAGGAGATTTACCAAATACTTTGAGAATTAGGAGATTTACCAATTACTTTGAGAATTAGGAGATTTACCAAATACTTTGAGAATTAGGAGATTTACCAAATACTTTGAGAATTAGGAGATTTACCAATTACTTTGAGAATTAGGAGATTTGCCAAATACTTTGAGAATTAGGAGATTTACCAAATACTTTGAGAATTAGGAGATTTACTAAATACTTTGAGAATTAGGAGATTTACCAATTACTTTGAGAATTAGGAGATTTACCAAATACTTTGAAGATTTACTAAATACTTTGAGAATTAGGAGATTTACCAATTACTTTGAGAATTAGGAGATTTACCAAATACTTTGAGAATTAGGAGATTTACCAATTACTTTGAGAATTAGGAGATTTATTAAATACTTTGAGAATTAGGAGATTTACCAATACCTCGATAATTTTATTCTTTTTATTAACCTTCTTTTTAGTCTTTCATTATTTATTTGATCATCGATTTATTTGAACATTTTTCTGTATTGAGTTATATTTTGACGTAATTATTGGAGTATTGTTGAATCGTCTATTAGGATCATATTGTTTGTTGTGCTTGTCCAGTGTGCACATATGTATTTGAAGTTGAATAGGTTCGTTGTCCTCCTTGGGTGTTATTTTTCAGTGGTTGGGTTGGTTGGGATGGCTGCCGGTGGATCGAACCCTTTTCCCACTGACTTCGTGGCTGCGCTACGTGGGAAGGGGGAGTGGAGAACGTTCCTCAGGTATAGAATAGAGATGTGGTTCTCAAAGCGGGGAACCTTGCCACTGTCACGGTTTTCTTAACCCGTTGTAGTGATTCGGGTGTGGTGCCGCGGTTTCTGGCATTCAAGGTACCTCCATCTCGTCCATTTGCAGAACCTGATGCTATTCGGGCCTTTCAGCTGCGGTTGCTAAACACAACCATAGCTAGGAGGGTGAATGAGCTGAAGGCTGCAGAGGGTCGTGTGGAGAGTACCAAGCATCACCTTGCCACTCGACTGGGAGACTCTCAGCTGATTGAGGATGCCGTCCACCAGGCTAACACCTGGTGTAACGGTAAACTCGAGCGGCGGAGGGCCGACCAGGACGAGAAATTTAGGTGGTGGGCCGGAAGCCAAGGGACACCCTTACTTAATGTCCACGGCACAGTCCGGTGCGAGGATGGTATTGTTCTGCCTGAGACGGTTGAGTCGGTGCTCAGACTTGGGGCCAAGAACCCGGTCAAAACCAAGTTTGACACCGCACTCTTCTACTCTCAGGTAGATTATTTCACCCGCGCCACTGATGCTGACAAAGTAAGTGTGTCACACCATTCCCAGAATTACGCCAGGTTAATGCGCTTACAGCGGCAGTCAGATGCTGTCGCTACTACCGCGCGTTATCTGAAGCAACAGGGCCTGATTGCTGTGCCGTTTGACAAGGGGAACGGCTATTGTGTTATGAGGAAGGAGTCGTATCTGACCAAGGCTGATAATCTCATCGCCGACCCCGCCAAGTTTGGTCCCCCTCCAGGCCGCCCGGGTGCTGTGAAGATCGATATTTACCGTCGTAGGGCCGAGGTTATACGGGACGAGGTCACCAGTATTGTGGGTAAGGAGAGTAAGGAACTCCTAGCCAAGTTACTACCGCGCAAGGATACTACTCCCCCGAGGCTGTACGGCCTCGCTAAGGTCCACAAGGATGGTGTCCCCCTCCGCCCGATAACTTCAATGCCCGGCAGCATCTACCACCCTGTCGCTGAGTACCTCAGGGACATGTTGCAGGCGCTGCCAGAGGGTAGGATTGGCAGTAACAGCGCCGGGGCTGCCGATCGTCTCGCCGAGATGGAGGTAGAACCCACGGACCGCCTCTACTCCCTGGACGTAGTGAGTTTATTCACTAACGTTCCACTCAAGGAGGCGGTGCAGCTTGCTGCTGATCTACTGTACGAGCAACATCCTGACCAGCCTATCAACAAGGACCAATTTATTCGTCTTATGTTGGTTGCTACACAGGATGTTGTATTCCTGGATCACCGTGGTAATTACCGTTGTCAGAGGGATGGTGTCGCCATGGGCTCCCCTTTGGGTCCCATACTCGCCAACATCTTTCTGTCACAGTTCGATGAGCAGATCGCAGCGGGTACCAAGTTAGCGATAGGTACGTTGATGACGTGTTTAGCGTTGGTAGTAACGACCCCACTGAGAAGCTGAGAGAGGTCAATGCCCTCCACCCCAATCTTAAGTTTACACTTGAGTTGGAGGAACAGGGCCGCTTGCCTTTCCTGGATTTGGTTGTGTCCCGTACTGACCACGCGCTTGCGACGGCGTGGTACCGCAAGCCTACAGATACCGGGCTTGTTCTTAATGCTACTGCGTGTGCCCCTGAGGCATACAAACGGGGGGTAGTTCGTGGAATGTTTCATCGCATTTTCAACGTCAGTAAGGGCGGGGATGGCTCCCAGCTCCATACTGCAATTGGCGAAGCTAACACCATTCTTAGCAATAACCAATATACGAATGCGATGATTCAACGCGAGCTTACCGCCGTCCGTGCCGCTAGGGGGCGTCCTGGCAATTGTAGTGAGAGCGAGGTGACTGCGGTTGCACCCACTGAGGTCATTGACCTGGTGGATCCAGCACCCGTAGATAATCCCAGGCCTATCATCTGTAAGTTTGAGTACCGCGGTCGGGCTACCGAACTTTTCGTTCGTAGTCTACGTGGTCTAGTACCGAGATCTTGCGCACGGCCAGTGCGGTTTGTTTACACAACTGCCAAACTGCGCCAATCACTGCCATCATTGAAACATCCGGTTCCCGATATTCTGGCTTCTAACGTCGTGTATTCATTTGCTTGTCCCTCTTGTAAGGGGGAATATGTTGGACATACCATCCAACACTTATTTGAACGCGTTAGACAGCATCAAGACGGGTCGGCCAATGATGGTAGTGAACAAGGCAAGACAGTTCACAACCATATCATGACGCACCGCGGGGAGCCCAACACACGTCGGTTGACCGACTGGCGAGAGTTGTTCAAACACTTCAAGGTTATTGCACGGCACCCTTTGCGTCCTGTCCTGCAAAAACTAGAAGTGTTTTATATACGCACTCGCCAGCCAGCTATTAACAAGCAGAAACGTGATTGGCGTAAGTTTGAGGTGCTGCTTCCCAGTGGTTAGACGGATACACTTCTACCTTGTTTCACTTTACCGTCCTGTCTCCCTTGGGAACTTCTATCTATTGTCTCCTTTCTAGCACTAGCTACTTGAGAAAGCCCCCATTGGGGCGAAACCTACTGATCAGCTGACAGCCGTCAGCTGATCACTGATTAGTTGCTTTTTATTTTAGTATTTGTATCGTACTGTACTTGCATACCTACCGGTAAGGTTTTTACTTCAGCTTGACAATTAAAGAATAAACTAATTAGGGGATTTACCAATTACTTTGAGAATTAGGAGATTTACCAAATACTTTGAAAATTAGGAGATTTATTAATTACTTTGAGAATTAGGAGATTTACCAAATACTTTGAGAATTAGGAGAATTACCAATTACTTTGAGAATTAGGAGATTTACCAAATACTTTGAGAATTAGGAGATTTACCTATTGCATTGAGAATTAGGAGATTTACCAAATACTTTGAGAATTAGGAGATTTACCAATTACTTTGAGAATTAGGAGATTTACCAAATACTTTGAGAATTAGGAGATTTACCAATTACTTTGAGAATTAGGAGATTTACCAAATACTTTGAGAATTAGGAGATTTACCAAATACTTTGAAGATTTACTAAATACTTTGAGAATTAGGAGATTTACCAATTACTTTGAGAAATAGGAGATTTATTAAATACTTTGAGAATTAGGAGATTTACCAATACCTCAATAATTAGGGGATTTACCAATTACTTTGAGAATTAGGAGATTTACCAAATACTTTAAAAATTAGGAGAATTACCAATTACTTTGAGAATTAGGAGATTTACCAAATACTTTGAGAATTAGGAGATTTACCAATTACTTTGAGAATTAGGAGATTTACCAAATAGTTTGAGAATTAGGAGATTTACCAAATACTTTGAGAATTAGGAGATATACCAATTACTTTGAGAATTAGGATATTTACCTATATACTTTGAGAATTAGGAGATTTACCAATTACTTTGAGAATTAGGAGATTTACCAAATACTTTGAGAATTAGGAGATTTACCAATTACTTTGAGAATTAGGAGATTTACCAAATAGTTTGAGAATTAGGAGATTTACCAAATACTTTGAGAATTAGGAGATATACCAATTACTTTGAGAATTAGGATATTTACCTATATACTTTGAGAATTAGGAGATTTACCAAATACTTTGAGAATTAGGAGATTTACCAAATACTTTGAGAATTAGGAGATTTACCAAATACTTTGAGAATTAGGAGATTTAC
This sequence comes from Nemertoderma westbladi, assembly GCA_032718475.1. NCBI lineage: Eukaryota > Metazoa > Xenacoelomorpha > Nemertodermatida > Nemertodermatidae > Nemertoderma > Nemertoderma westbladi. The sequence continues at coordinate 9,426 of JAUCBJ010005884.1, read as the reverse complement.
CAATTACTTTGAGAATTAGGAGATTTACTAAATACTTTGAGAATTAGGAGATTTATCAAATACTTTGAGAATTAGGAGATTTACTAAATACTTTGAGAATTAGGAGATTTACCAAATACTTTGAGAATAATGAGATTTATTAAATACTTTGAGAATTAGGAGATTTACCAATTACTTTGAGAATTAGGAGATTTACCAATTACTTTGAGAATTAGGAGATTTACCAAATACTTTGAGAATTAGGAGATTTACTAAATACTTTGAGAATTAGAAGATTTACTAAATACTTTGAGAATTAGGAGATTTACCAAATACTTTGAGAATAATGAGATTTATTAAATACTTTGAGAATTAGGAGATTTACCAAATACTTTGAGAATTAGGAGATTTACCAATACCTCAATAATTAGGGGATTTACCAATTACTTTGAGAATTAGGAAATTTACCAAATACTTTGAGAATTAGGAGATTTACTAAATACTTTGAGAATTAGAAGATTTACCAAATACTTTGAGAATAATGAGATTTATTAAATACTTTGAGAATTAGGAGATTTACCAAATACTTTGAGAATTAGGAGATTTACCAAATACTTTGAGAATTAGGAGATTTACTAAATACTTTGAGAATTAGAAGATTTACTAAATACTTTGAGAATTAGGAGATTTACCAAATACTTTGAGAATAATGAGATTTATTAAATACTTTGAGAATTAGGAGATTTACCAAATACTTTGAGAATTAGGAGATTTACCAATACCTCAATAATTAGGAGATTTACCAAATACTTTGAGAATTAGGAGATTTACCAAATACTTTGAGAATTAGGAGATTTACTAAATACTTTGAGAATTAGAAGATTTACTAAATACTTTGAGAATTAGGAGATTTACCAAATACTTTGAGAATAATGAGATTTATTAAATACTTTGAGAATTAGGAGATTTACCAAATACTTTGAGAATTAGGAGATTTACCAATACCTCAATGATTAGGAGATTTACCAAATACTTTGAGAATTAGGAGATTTACCAAATACTTTGAGAATTAGGAGATTTACTAAATACTTTGAGAATTAGAAGATTTACTAAATACTTTGAGAATTAGGAGATTTACCAAATACTTTGAGAATAATGAGATTTATTAAATACTTTGAGAATTAGGAGATTTACCAAATACTTTGAGAATTAGGAGATTTACCAATACCTCAATAATTAGGGGATTTACCAATTACTTTGAGAATTAGGAAATTTACCAAATACTTTAAAAATTATGAGATTTACCAATTACTTTGAGAATTAGGAGAATTACCAATTACTTTGAGAAATAGGAGATTTATTAAATACTTTGAGAATTAGGAGATTTACCAATACCTCAATAATTAGGGGATTTACCAATTACTTTGAGAATTAGGAGATTTACCAAATACTTTAAAAATTATGAGAATTACCAATTACTTTGAGAATTAGGAGATTTACCAAATACTTTAAAAATTATGAGAATTACCAATTACTTTGAGAATTAGGAAATTTACCAAATATTTTGAGAATTAGGAGATTTACCAAATACTTTGAGAATTAGGAGATTTACCAATTACTTTGAGAATTAGGAGATTTACCAAATAGTTTGAGAATTAGGAGATTTACCAAATACTTTGAGAATTAGGAGATATACCAATTACTTTGAGAAATAGGAGATTTACCAAATACTTTAAGAATTAGGAGATTTACTAAATACTTTAAGAATTAGGAGATTTACCAAATACTTTGAGAATTAGGAGATTTACCAAATATTTTGAGAATTAGGAGATTTACCAATTACTTTGAGAATTAGGAGATTTACCAAATAGTTTGAGAATTAGGAGATTTACCAAATACTTTGAGAAATAGGAGATTTACCAAATACTTTAAAAATTATGAGATTTACCAATTACTTTAAGAATTAGAAGATTTACTAAATACTTTGAGAATTAGGAGATTTATCAAATACTTTGAGAATTATGAGATTTACCAATTACTTTGAGAATTAGGAGATTTACCAATTACTTTGAGAATTAGGAGATTTACTAAATACTTTAAAAATTAGGAGAATTACCAATTACTTTGAGAATTAGGAGATTTACCAAATACTTTGAGAATTAGGAGATTTACCAATTACTTTGAGAATAATGAGATTTAGCAATTACTTTGAGAATTAGGAGATTTGATAAATACTTTGAGAATTAGGATATTTACCCATTACTTTGAGAATTAGGAGATTTATTAATTACTTTGAGAATTAGGAGATTTACCAAATACTTTGAGAATTAGGAGATTTACCAAATAGGCCTACTTTGAGAATTAGGAGATTTATCAAATACTTTGAGAATTAGGAGATTTACTAAATACTTTAAAAATTAGGAGAATTACCAATTACTTTGAGAATTAGGAGATTTACCAAATACTTTAAAAATTATGAGATTTACCAATTACTTTGAGAATTAGGAGATTTACCAAATACTTTGAGAATTAGGAGATTTACCAATTACTTTGAGAATAATGAGATTTATTAAATACTTTGAGAATTAGGATATTTATCCATTACTTTGAGAATTAGGAGATTTATTAATTACTTTGAGAATTAGGAGATTAACCAAATACTTTGAGAATTAGGAGATTTACCAATTACTTTGAGAATTAGGAGATTTATTAATTACTTTAAGAATTAGGAGATTTCCCAAATACTTTGAGAATTAGGAGATTTACCAAATACTTTGAGAATTAGGAGATTTACCAATTACTTTGAGAATTAGGAGATTTACCAATTACTTTGAGAATTAGGAGATTTATTAATTACTTTGAGAATTAGGAGATTTCCCAAATACTTTGAGAATTAGGAGATTTACCAATTACTTTGAGAATTAGGAGATTTACCAATTACTTTGAGAATTAGGAGATTTACCAAATACTTTGAGAATTATGAGTATACCAAATACTTTGAGAATTAGGAGATTTACTAAATACTTTGAGAATTAGGAGATTTACCAATTACTTACTGAGAATTACAGATCCATCACTTAGGGAGGAAACAGCAACTTAAGTAGGTTGTGACTTTACATGTTATTTTTAATTAGGTTTTGGGGCCAACTTAGTATCCAGCAGAGTGAATAACTCTTTGGTAGGAAAAAATTCCAGCCATCGAGCAAATTCGAAATATTTATGGTGAATTATCACCATAAAAACATCAGACAGAGAGTGAGCGACAAACTTTATGCGACATGAGAGATGCGACATTTTACACAAGTTTGACTCTTTGGACCAGATTCAAATAAACAATGTAAACATATAGTCGTTCACACTGGTATACAAACCTCATTTAACTGTTTCGGCGCATCAGTATGCAGTCTCCCTTGTGTCTGCGCTCCCATAGAGTGATGGCCCCCCGAATACTGAGCTGCACTTATTCTCTGTGGACGCGGTATACCTCGAGGCTTCCGCTCCCTGCGTTCTAGTTTATCCAGTGCGGTTTTCCGAACGTAGGGTCTCCGTGGTTTAGTGGCCCGCATCCACTCCCTGAGTTCTTCCAACGGGATTGGATGCCTCTGGCAGGACACGGACGAGGGTTTGTGGGGATGTTTATCTTTGGGAGCGGGGGTTTCAACCTTAAGTGTATCGTTATCCTGGAAACCAAATTCGTTCTCCTTCACTCTTATTAACAACTCATTCGCTGTAAAACTACCTCCCAATCCTGGTATCACCTTAATGCGGCATCTATTTCTAGATTTAGAACTATCATTTACAGTTTTATTCAATGCTGCTGTTTCTTTCTGCAAAGTAGGCTGATTACCTGCAGTAGAATTTGGTAGTGGCCCTTTAGTAACAGGCATTCCTAGAACAGATGTAGGTGACACTGTCACAAAGGAATTATGAACATTCAAGGGTGTTGTAGTAGTAGTGTTGACTCGACCCGCTGATACAAGGGAACTATTAGTTAAAACATTCTGTTTTTTGCTTTTACATTTAACCTCTGAATCCTTATCGTTCGTATCGGAAGTGTTGCTTTTCTGCACATTTGTAATTAGACGACGATCCTGATGTTTGCGTTTGTTATTCGGTTTCACACAACGTTGAGTTTCTTCCGTTATAGTAGACTTGTAACCATCACCTGCAGCAACAACAGCTGTTATTGATGTGGTGTTAATAATTAGATCACCTTGTGAGCAACAATTTGCAGTTGTTGATGTGTTAATTGAGAAATTGTTATATCCATAATATGCAGGTGCCTTACTCCGACGCGTAGTTCTGGAAGAGGGTTGATTTATTATTGCAGTAACTTTTTCTTTATTTGATATTTGCATTCTATTTTTGCCAATGTTTCTGTTGTCTTTTGATTTTAACTGCTTGGCTGACTGTATGGGTTTCTTACGTGGTCTACCAGGGCGTCTCTTTGCATTTATCGGGATATCACTAGACTCATCAGATGGCATGGGGACAGCCCAATGTGTTTGACTGTTACGTAAACAAGGTCTATTTGTATCAACAACAGTGTCACAAGGTTTATTGGCATGAACAGCAGTGTCACAAGGTTTAATGGTATCAACAGCAGTGTCACAAGGTTTATTGGTATCAACAGCAGTGTCACAAGGTTTATTGGTATCAACAGCAGTGTCACAAGGTTTATTAGAAACAGAACCAACGCATTCCGAAACAGCTCTGCCACAAGATTTATTGGTTTTAAAATTTATATCATTAAATGCAGTGGTACAATGATTAATATTTTGACCATCTACATCGCCACGTTCAGTGAGCCCTTTTACAGGATTAGCTCTTGTAACAGAGACCAATATCGACTCTGGATGTAAAGAACAGTTAACATAATTTGCCAAATCAGTCTCGAGAACAGTAGAAGCTTCCATTGGCTGTGTTTGTGGAGAACATTGTTGATCACTTACATTCGAAGTTACATCTTCATCTTGAAAAGGAATGGTAGGATTCTGAAGTAAAGTATCAGTATTATGGCTATAAGGTGAATGAGAAGCGCTTTCTTTGGAAGATTTTGCAAAAAATGAACCGGTATGTTTAGGAGAATCAGGTAAACAGGTATGCTTAGGAAATGCCGGTGAACTGTCAGGCTTAGGAGATTCAGTTGAACCGGTACGTTTAGGATGCTCAAGTGAACCGGTATGCTTAGGATATTCACGTGAACCGGTATGATTAGGAGACTCGGGTGAACCGGTACGCTTAAGAGACTCGGGTGAACCGGTAGGCTTAGGAGACTTGGGTAAATCGGTAGGCTTAGGAGACTCGGGTAAATCGGTAGGCTTAGGAGACTTGGGTAAACCGGTAGGCTTAGGAGACTTAGGTGAACCGGTAGGCTTAGGAGACTCAGGTGAACCGGTACGCTTAGGAGACTCGGGTAAACCGGTAGGCTTAGGAGACTCGGGTAAACCGGTAGGCTTAGGAGACTCGGGTAAACCGGTAAGCTTAGGAGACTCAGGTAAATCGGTATGCTTAGGAGACTCGGGTGAACCGGTACGCTTAGGAGACTCAGGTGAACAGGTATGCTTAGGAGACTCGGGTGAACCGGTACGCTTAGGAGACACAGGTGAACCGGTAGGCGTAGGAGACTCATGTGAACCGGTATGCTTAGGAGACTCGGGTAAACCGGTAGGCTTAGGAGACTCAGGTGAACCGGTAGGCCTAGGAGACTTAGGTGAACCGGTAGGCTTAGGAGACTCGGGTGAACCGGTAGGCTTAGGAGACTCAGGTGAACCGGTAGGCTTAGGAGACTTAGGTGAACCGGTAGGACTAGGAGACTCGAGTGACCCGGTAGGCTTAGGAGACTCATGTGAACCGGTATGCTTAGGAGACTCGGGTAAACCGGTAGGCTTAGGAGACACAGGTGAACCGGTAGGCGTAGGAGACTCATGTGAACCGGTATGCTTAGGAGACTCGGGTAAACCGGTAGGCTTAGGAGACTCAGGTGAACCGGTAGGCCTAGGAGACTTAGGTGAACCGGTAGGCTTAGGAGACTCGGGTGAACCGGTAGGCTTAGGAGAACCGGTAGGCTTAGGAGACTCGGGTGAACCGGTAGGCTTAGGAGACTCAGGTGACCCGGTAGGCTTAGGAGACTCGGGTGAACCGGAAGGCTTAGGAGAATCAGGTGAACCGGTAGGCTTAGGAGACTCGGGTGAACCGGTAGGCTTAGGAGACTTGGGTGAACCGGTAGGCCTAGGAGACTTAGGGGAACCGGTAGGCCTAGGAGACTTAGGTGAACCGGTAGGACTAGGAGACTCGAGTGACCCGGTAGGCTTAGGAGACTCATGTGAACCGGTATGCTTAGGAGACTCGGGTAAACCGGTAGGCTTAGGAGACTCAGGTGAACCGGTAGGCCTAGGAGACTTAGGTGAACCGGTAGGCTTAGGAGACTCGGGTGAACCGGTAGGCTTAGGAGAACCGGTAGGCTTAGGAGACTCGGGTGAACCGGTAGGCTTAGGAGACTCAGGTGACCCGGTAGGCTTAGGAGACTCGGGTGAACCGGAAGGCTTAGGAGAATCAGGTGAACCGGTAGGCTTAGGAGACTCGGGTGAACCGGTAGGCTTAGGAGACTTGGGTGAACCGGTAGGCCTAGGAGACTTAGGGGAACCGGTAGGCCTAGGAGACTTAGGTGAACCGGTAGGCTTAGGAGACTCAGGTGAACCGGTAGGCCTAGGAGACTTAGGTGAACCGGTAGGCATAGGAGACTCAGGTGAACCGGTAGGCCTAGGAGACTTAGGTGAACCGGTAGGCTTAGGAGACTCGTGTGAACCGGTAGGCTTAGGAGACTCAGGTGAACCGGTAGGCTTAGGAGACTCAGATGAACAGGTATGCTTAGGAGATTCAGGTGTACCGGTAGGCCAAAGCTTTGAGTTACTTTGTCCTCTGAAATCGTGATCCAAAGACACTGTGGCGGAAGGCTGGATCATTGGAATGCAACATCTGGAAGTATCTTGCGCTACAGATGTTAGCACAGATAAGTCCCGGCGCAAATCCAAAGCCCCATTTGTGACGACAGGGGAATGGCAATGATTGACAGTAGGATCGGAATATTCTTCAACAGTAGCTTCACAAACAAAACCTTTTTCAAGGAGTTCTAAATCACATTCAATATCTTCTTGAATGTTGACAGTATCACTACACTGCAATGGCGACGGCGACGGCAAAATGCTCGAACCCGGCTGAGGATGTTGATCATTCATTGTAACAAACATTACACGATGGATGTCCCCTTTATCGTCAGTAACTTCATGTTCAGCTATTGATGTCCCGTTTATTGCAAAGACATCAGAAGGAACATCTTGAACGGCATCTGGTAAACCAACATAAGTTGTATCCTGTTCCAAGTCGCCTCTATTCTTCTCTAGGATCATTAACCGACCGCGAACCAAAGTAACAAACGACTCTTTCGAATTATCGGGATTAATGCGAACACTACCGGCATCTTTGGAAACGGAATGCGTCCGTTTTACTGCCAATCTGGGTCTCTTCTCAGGGACAGAATTGTTCTGAGAGATGTTGTCAATACCAGAGTGACGAGTTTTAAAAAAACGATTTTTTCGCTCCTTTGGTAAAGAACGTGATGGAGCAGGGCGGAGTGGACTTTTGGGTCGGGGAGGTATGTCAATTTCAGGGGGATCTACGAATGAGTCCATTATTAAATCGGGAGTTGAATTTCCAGTTTGAGCACTGTCTTCCATATTTAATGTAAAAGCATCACCTTGATTTAATGAAACATTCAAGGTATTATTATTATATGTTGTGTTTGAAGGAAAACCATCAGTAACCACAGAGACAAGTGGCTGACTGGCTATGTTATGCAGTACCGGTTGTAATCCAGGTACATTAGTGTAGCTGCCGAGAGCCAACTGTGCAGAAGCATCATCCAAAATGTCATCATGAACAATTTGCCTCATAGAATCTGGAGGTAACATGTATACCGGTACATTGCCATGGGAATTGGAATCCCCGACACACCAGGATGCACCCCCACTCTGAGTTGGGGTCGGGAGTAAGGAGGTACCGATAATAGATCCATCAGTCACGCTTGTGTGAACAGCAACGAATGGTCCTTGTTGTGATCCATTACCTGGAGGAGACAACCCAAATCCCCTGTGAATGAGATTCTGAAGTAGTTCTGTGATATTTAAAGACGCGTTGTTACTTGCTTGAGGATCAACTTGCGCAATAAATTGTTGCCCTGGTGTAACGACTTGATTCAAAGAGGATAAGTCAATAAATTGACCTTGGGAAACAGGATGATAGGCTGTTCCTAGTTCTCCTGAAAGTCTCAATGTAGTGTAGGCCGGTCCAATGCCAGTATGTGGCAGGGCTGTCAGCTGGGGGTTTATTCCGTCTAAAGTAGTAGGTTGTATCAAAACGGCACCGGATTCAGGTGTAGTTGTAAGATGAGATGGCATTAAGGTTGAGAATGATTCAGAGCTAGTTTGCTGTGAGGGCGGATAATAGGTAAGAGGTGGAGGAGGTGGTATGTTTACTTCGGGTTGACTGACTAAAGTACCAGTAGTCAATGAATGACTATGACTATTTGTACCTAATGATGATACAGTTAAAGCTCCACTATTCATAACCACTGACATGACCGAACTAGTTGATAATGGCACAGGATCTTCCAGAACCCCAAGATGTAGTGGCAGGCTAGTGTCCACATCAACACTGGAGTAGTTAGAAGTTGATGGCTGTTGCAAAGCATCTAAGACATCGTTGGTAATATCACTTTGTGAAACAACATATTCTTGGTGAAATGCCATCATTATATATATGCAGTAAGCAGGTAAGTAAAACTGAACTACGGCCTGACGGTACAGCGGTATATAGCATATACTGATATACTACAGTACTAGGGATATAACAATTAAAATGAATACCGGACCGGTTCGGTAGCGACTGGGTTCATGCAGTCATGTAGTTTTACTGTTTTATTATGGTTAACAATTAGAGGATCCAACCTGCCAACGAAATAGTCTAGGTCGTAGAATTATTAGGCCCTATACTGTACAGCTATAACAGAAAATTACCCAAAAAAAAAGAAAATGTAAAAAACAGCGGTTGGGGGTCGCTGTGCATTTTGTTAATTTAAATGTCAGAATATAGGTATCTACTGGTACGTACTACGTAGGCCTACTGGTCACAAGTAGCTGGGTAAGGCAGGCATGCATAGGACCTACCAGTTGCCACGCACCAGGTTCATGTAATTTAATGTAAAGAAAAAAATTAATTAGGTAGGCCTAATAGAAATGGCAGGTTACACTTACCAGTCTGCCAGTGGAGGACTTTTTCTTAACCAAATACTGAAATAAAAAACTACAAGTGAACGTCGACAATCCACTGAACTATATAACTAGGCCTATTATCAGTAGGTGATTATGGTTAGATAAATTACGGTCAGCC
>JAUCBJ010005883.1:0-44308 GCA_032718475.1 Nemertoderma westbladi | reverse complement strand
GACCGCTTCCTTCCAGCTGTGATTGGAGGTGATATTACCCATTTGGAGCGAAGTTTGTTCGGGCTGTCACCGAGCAACGGAGGTCTAGGGATCCGGGACCCCCACAGCCGAGGCAGCCTTTGCAGGGAGCAAGCCATGGCTGTGAATGCGGCGTGGGGCTGGGCCTCCGCCATCTCCGCCAAATGGTCAACCGACTTGACCCACTCAGCCACTTTGGCTTCCACGAAAACCTGCTGTTCTTCCTCCCCGCCAACAAAACCACCCAGGAATCGGCACCCTGTCACGATATTGACCGGGTGGTCGCGGAACACCACCCTAGCCTCATCAACGAACTGTGGCGCTACTACAAGGTTGCACTTTGTGGGCTCAGGGAAGTAACCCACAGTGGGCCCAATGTGCAGCAGCTCCTCGAACCACTCCAGCAACTTAGCAAGTAATGCTGCGGCCGCGGAATCGTCGGCGTACCAGTTCTGGAGTATATCTGGGATGACTCGGTTCCACTTATGATTAGAATACTGTCGTCCGATAACAGTTAAAAAGAAATAGTGAGCATCGGGGCCACAGATGACGTGCGTTCCAAAGTGCCGCCATCCGATTCAATGAGTTAAAAGCGTTCGCTGCATCCACCAGCAGTACGCCCCAGCCTTCTCCGCTGTGTTCATCGAAGATCCCGGACATCGTGTGGATCGCTGCTTCCACTCCTGCCGATGTACCAGCGGAGAGCTGTTCCGCACCACAGGTATCAGTAACGTCATCCCCAGTGGCTATGGCCATGGACTTAGCAAGGATTTGTCGGAGACATTCCCCGATACGATGGGTCGAACTCCAGGGCACTATTCCAGAGCGATCAGCCTGGAAGACAGGAGGGTGCGTAAAATCTCCCATGGGATAACCCTGGTAAATACACGAATTGTGTGTTCCCTCTCGTCCCTTGGAGGTCGTCGACTAGAGCACTGGTTCGTAGGGAACTTCGCAGAACATCTCTCAGCTTCTTGAAGAAGCGCCTCGATCTGTCCAGATCGCCACTGTTGAGCACGGTGGGTTAGCAAACCGACGGATGTCTGACACCTTAATGACTCTGTGATCACGGTGGAGGAGTAGGTATTACATTTTGTATTACATTTTATTAACAAAAAATTTCAAAAAGTTGTCTGAAACTTTTATGCAGGGTGGCTATGAAGACACCGGCAGAAATTTTCAGACTAATTGCTCAATAATTATAGAAGTAGTAGGGTTTTGAAGTTGACAATGTCAAAAAAAATATTTGAAGATAATATAACTTTCATTATACATAGTAATAGTAATTTCAGTAGGTCTCTTTGAAATTGATATAACTTTAGAAACTAAAAGAGCTATTAAATAGCGGTTTTCAGATTTGGAAATACCAATTAAATAAAAATTACTTCGACATATTTTGGACAAAATGGTCTACACCCCTACACCCCCCCCCCCCCCCACCCCTACCCCCCACCCCCCCCTTAAACAAAGAAATTATTCGTTGATAAAAAAAAAAAGGTTTCACCAATATTAGTCTGGCAAATATTAATTGAGATTTGTATGTATGTATAACGTAAATGTTTTGAGTGATGTTTGTTTCAGTAATAATATGTAAGTGCATTTAAATGTTGTAATATTGTCATGTCACATGTCTTATGATCACTGCCGCACAAATACATGGTTCAAATAATCGCAACGAAAAGAAACTTTATGTATATGAAATGAAAGTATAATAATTTCCATCAATCAAACTTAATAACTTCGACCCCTTTCTCGATAGCTATAACCATCCGAAGGTAGAGTTCGATGCTACGTCTAAATTTTGCCCCCAGTAATTTAACTGGTACTCATATTATCGACCCAAGGCAAGGGAATGAAAAGCTGAGTGAAGGTCAGTGAGCGAGGTCAACATGACCATGACATAATTGTGCAACTAATTTATCAACATGTCAATTAATTTTAAGAATTCTCCATAATGCGTCACATATAGTGCAGTAAACACGGTGCGGTGTCCGCTTTGCAGTAAATTTTAAATAAAATTTCAATAAAACTGCACAACATTTTTAAAGATATTGTATAGCATTACTGAGGCATTGCAGTGAATATATTGGTGGTGTTGGTTCAACACTTATTGTTATTACCATATGTTTAATAATGCTCAAATAAAGGTATTAAACATATGTTGTATGAAATATCGATCGAAATAATATTCCTCAAAGCAATATTTAATATACTATCAACCCCTAAAGAATTTCTTTCTTTTGAGTGATACAAGGTGAGTGATGATTGGTTGTTCATGTATACTGTATACAAATTCGTGCTAAACCTTTCCACACAAAATGGACTTTGAGGGTATTTCCTTTTTCTAAAAACGGAATGCTGCATTGCAGCTACATTAGTATTGCTATACTGACTGACGTATGCTGCACACCCTGCACGTATGCTGCTCTGTTCAAGTGTCAACCTGGGGGGGACGAATGGGACACTTCCAATATTATATAGTGTTGGACCCGATTTAGTATTCTTGTCTACTACTACTACTACTAGGATCGGCATGCTGCATTGCAGCTGCATTTTTAAGAATGCTGTGCCGGCTTATCGACAAAATTGCACCGCCACAACTCCCTATCACCCATGACATTTGCTAGATCATCCGCATCTTCAAGGCTAGTGTCCTTTAAGATGCGTCTCAAGAAAGTCATGGGCTGTCCACCATGCTTATTCACTCCATGAGACTGCCAAAGTACAAGATTATGCACTTGCTGGTCCTCACGGCGAAAGCAATGTCCTGCAAAGCGGAGGCGATTTTGTTCTAGTGTCAAGCTTGGGGGAACCAATGAGACAGCTCCAATGTTATATAGTGTCTGGTTGGCGATGTGTGCATTGTACTTGACATAATGAACCCGGCGTAGCATTCTTGTGAATGTGCCATCCAGAGATTTGGTGTCCTCAGCAGTTAGAGCCCAGCATGGACTCCCATAGAGGAGTACTGGAACTACTGCTGCTCTAAATAATCGGACCTTAAGTTTCCGATTAATTCTTGGTGACTTCCAAATAGTGGAAAGCCTATTCAAGGCTGCCCATGCCTTTCCCTTACGTATTCCGGATCCATGATCCCAGGTAACAGAAGTCATCCACATGCTCAAGCATACCATTTTTTGAGCTTATGCTCATCCGATCAGAGACTTGCTGAGGACTTTCAAAGTTAACTGTCAAAATTTTGGTCTTTCTGGAGTTAATAAAAAGACCAACACTAGAAGCAGCATGTTCTAATGAGCTGAGGAGCCTTGGGCTCCCTCTAGTGATTCTGAGAGTACTCCTAAGTCATCAGCAAAGTCTAGATCAGTTAGGTACTTGGCAGGATTTCCTCGACTTCTGGAGCCAGTAGGTGGAGTTATCATCACCCCATCATCATTATGATGATCTAAGGACATGCGTAGAACATAGTCAACAACAATTATGAACAAGAATGGTGCAAGTATGTCTCCCTGGAGGACGCCCCATAACACTTCAAATGGTTCTGTGTCACCATCAACAGTAGACACAAATGTTGTCGAACCATCGTATACTGATCTGATTGCTGCAATAATTTCATCAGGAATCCCATATGATGAAAGTATGCTGAACATATGTCGTATGTGAACGTATGTCTTCTTGTCACTTGTTGTATGTGCTATGAAGCGATTTGTTATCCTCAGCAGTAAGACCTCGCATGAACTCTCAAATAGGAATGCTGGCTCTACTGATGCTCTAAATAATCGGACCTTAAATTCCGACATATTCTACATATGTGACTTCCAATTCATGGACAGCTCATTCGATGCTGATGTGATTATTAGCGTATCAAAATCAGTCGTAACATTGGCATATCGAAAGGCAACACAAATTTCACCCCACTAACGATACGCTCTATTTACATCAAACATATTGCAATACTCAGTTACAGTTACATAAAGAAACTACTACCATCAGATATATTCCCTTCTCTACTCACACTGATATCAACCACGCATCAACACCGAACGAGATCAGCAACAAATAATAACTTTACGGTACCACGCACCCGTCTGGAGATCGCCAGACAATCAATCAGGGTGCGCGCACCAGAGGTCTGGAACACCCTGCCTTCTTCTGTACGGGACGCAAAATCAATTAACATATTCAAAAACGCCGTAACTAAACTGCTCACCGAAGAGCAATAAAGCAGCTTACATGATTTAATTAACTACTGTATACATATTTTACATTTAACCAGATACACTAACTCCTCACATCTACTGTATTCGCGTGTTTATTTGTAATAGTTTTTTGTGCATATATCTCAACTACTGTACTTTAAGTAACTCCTCACATCTACTGTATTCGCGCGCTTATATTTGTAATAGTTTTTTTGTCATACGTTTTTTTGAAGGTCGCCGTCCGTGGGTCTCTACTCGCTAGCTGTGATTGATAGCTTAAACTGGGTGCCGCTTTGCCAGAAGGCGGTACACATTGAATATCAGGCAAACATTTATAAATCAAATAACTCAAATATAAACGCCAGGGGCAGGGGATTTTTTAAATATCTCTATTAAGTTAAAACAAAAAAACAACACAAGAGTGTAGCCGTTCTATCATACTTGAAAGTTGAAAGCCTTTCTTCTTCGAGAATGCATATTCGACTACCTAGAGAGGCGCTATAAAAATATACATTATTATTATTATTATTATCAGAATCGTTTTCAGCACGAAAAAAGCTATCGAATGATATAAGATACTTCCCTATTTTACCAACTTTGAAATTTCGCATAAATGTTGCGCTTTTTGCCGCTTTAAAGTGGCAGTGACCTAATATTTAAAACGTGTTGTATTGGACTGCACTGTTTACCCCGACTGGGGATGTATTGTAGGGATGCGACAGAGCTAAAATTTCATCCGGATTCCTCCGGGTTACAATATGAGCTCCGGCCGGAGACGGAGACGGAGCCGGAGCCGGAGCCGGAGTTTTGGTGATTTATAATTTAATTGTATTATTATAGTAGACATAGACAGATATGCGTTTAGGAAAAGGGGGGAAAAGGAAAAGGGTTATTTGATGCCAATTCTTACTCGGCGAATTAATATCTCACCTCAATGTTAAATTATCAATTAAGGGAAATGAACAGTTTACAGTCGCAAGTTATTCTATTCTAATCAAAACAATAAACTATATTTAATAGAACAGGTTACGGTTTTATTTTTGGGAGTAATCAGCAGTTATTTGCGCCGATTTTCTCCTGGAGAGGGATGCATTTTTTGCGTCCAAAGACTCTCCTATCTGGTGTTCATAGGGCTAAAATATACTAATGTTTTATTGATAGTAACAATGTGTTGGCAAGCTATTGTTTTAGACTTTTCAGTTCACACTCATTACGCAAACTTTGTTATATTTATTTCTTACTACTAGACTATCAGTAAATTAGCTTTGTTGTCAACTTAACATCGACACTAATTTTATGGGACAATGTGTAATTAATTAAGTTGGTGCAGTTTTCAGTATACTGTATTGTCATTGATAAACGATAAAACATGTACCGCCTACCTTACGTACGTAGGTTGGCATAAACCGGATATCTAAAATAATATTAGTAATTTGGATATATCACAAAACTGTTGAGAGGGTCCTCTTGCTCTATTTACATTATTGAATCAGGAACTGAAATACAATCTCCGCACACAAATATTGTATAACTATTAAAATTATTATTACAAGAATTTATTAACATATATACACCATGACCCGTAATATAGTATCATTTTCTGATGACACCCCCCAAATTTTTCTACAAATCTTTATCATATTGCTTGAAATTTGAAACACAACTAGTTCCACTCACCGTGGTTGTTACCATGAAGCTGGAATTTTCGATTTCGCCTTTAAAAAAGTGTATTTTGCGAAATCGCACCATCCGTATCATTGCCATTCTTCAAATTAGTCGTAATTCCTTTCATATCAATGAAAAGCTTGCGTTACAAGGATTCCAAATATGTAACAATGTTTGAATTTCGTTGAGAAACAGCTGAGATATAGGCGTTCAACGATTGCAAGAATTATCGTTCGCTGAAGGCCATGGAATGGGGGGGGGGGGGGGGGGGGGGGGGGGGGTACTAGACTTCTAGACTGACGAACGAAACGATAGTACATGTATTTCATTAGGGAAGAATATTAATTGAATTAACTGAATCATTTTAATGTTTTTGTTCAAACAATTTCACAAGGGGGGTGACTTAAAACTTAAAGGAAACTCAGGAAACTTAAAAAAACAGGCTGTAATGAGTTTTTATGTTAATTACTATGATATTTACATTATTCATACATCGGAAAAACTTATTATTTTAATTCAAATTTAAATAACACAAGCAACGGATTGGCTCCGGGTTAATTTGCCCGGAGCCGGAACCAGAGCCGGAACTAGAAAATTGGCCCGGAGCTCCGGAGCCGGAGCTCTGTGTCATCTCTAGTGTATTGTATTGTAAAAAAACGCATTTCTTAAAATTGTGGCTGTATTAAAGTCATTACGATTAGCAGTGTTGCGGGATTTCATTTGATGATCCCCAAATTCACCCAAACATTAACGAACAGTCCCATACAGTACAACTTCCATTGTTTCAAATTGTTTCAAACTACCCGAAATAAAATAGTCTAAACCTTTATCAGTTACATAGCTATTGGTTGAAGCAAAATGTTTGAAAATCACCTCATATCCGAATCGAATAATTGTTTTTAACGAATAATTGTTTTTAACATTTTGTGTTCGTAATCCTTCGAGCGATCTTAAAGCCATTCCCATGGGATTGCCATCAAATATGACCTCGGTCCATTTCCTACCTTCAGTTTGTAGGGCCGAGTTTAATGATTGTTCAACGCAGCTTTTAACGGCACTGTATCTGCAAGGATCCACCGGAGGTGGTTTTCGAAATTTGAACTCGCACGGATTTTCATAACATTTACTCTAAAAATAAAATAATAGATTAGTATAATTAGTGTAGTAATTAGTACGTTAGTATATTTCTTTTTAGAAATCATTAGTTATAGTAAGGGTTAAAGTTTATCTATGCCTGGGGATGTCCAACGAATTATCCCCCTTCCTAATTATCGACGCACAATTCAGCGTCTAACTAACTAATTAATTAAATTGACTAATTAAAGTAGTCTGTGTGGACAAATTATTGGTGATATACTGTATGTATTTCCGGAAAAATATTAATCAATCAAAAATAAACTCATGGCTGTTACCCATAAGGCAGAGAGGGTGCCACGAACCCCCCAAGGGTTGTCACTCCGTTAAAATATCCTACCCCTTTTCTTTACACCCCCAGCAGAAACCAGGTACTCCCACATTGCTGGGTTGCGCCTCAATTACGAAGTTGTAATGGGCTCGACCGACAAGGGATTGAACCCGGGAAAATATAGTATTGTGAGTAACTAACATTGGCCTGTAGATGATTCTCATAAGTCCCGTCACAAAACGAAGATTCAGGTTCCACTTCGTACTGGAGTACAATATCGATATCCTGTTTGATCATCGTATTTCGGTATGTTCTAAATACTGAATCCACTTTTGATAAAGAAACAATCGTCGTCGGTATGTCGAGAAGCATTAAATTCTCAATTGAGTTTTTGATGGATGTTGGTAGAATATTATATCCATGGCAGAACAAACCTTGGCAATTTTATCAACGCGTTTGTAGATATCCCAAGACTTCTTCACGAACTGATTATTATCTAACGCAGTGTAGATATCGTTTTTAGGAACAACTATACTGAATGCTGAATCTATCACGTCTCTTGCGCTATTTTTCCACAGCTGCAATAATTTTTGGTAGAAAGCAGCAGGGCTGGAATATGAACGTATAATGTTGCGCTAAATTTAGAATTGTCTACCGAATACTGCACTACACTGTTAGCAGTATGGAGACCAGGAGACGCCAACAGTATTTTGGGTTTTGCGCATATAACAATGCCTCGTAACCACTATTGGCGAGTAAAAGGAATATTAATATGGAATATTAATTCCTTCACAATAAATTAATGGCTTTAGTTTGCCAAAGATGTATTAAATAGGGCAGAAGGCAAATTAATTAATTATTTATAATATTTCGATGATATTTTAAAAAAATACAGGATATAAGGCTACCGTATAAACGTTTGAAAAAGTAGAAAACAAGCAATAAAGCATTAATATAAGGCCTACTTGTATCTTTTCAAAATAAACCTTTCAAATTCGGCATTTTAGGCAAATTATTTGGTTTTCTAAACAAAATTGAAATTTTCTAAATATTTTCTAACAATTTAGAAACTTTTCGCGGCGAACGTTTTGAAAAAAAAACCCTGATCTACTCACTTTTTATTAAACGATCTCGATCTCGAACATGACTTGGCGGTTATTACCATATAAATTTTATATATAAATTAAGCCTATATTAGTATATAAGACAATCTGACAATAGTTAGGCCTTAATGCCTAATTAAAAATTGTACACTTTACCGTTTAATTTTTTACCGTTTAGCGTTCTGATAAGAATTGGCGACGGGGGAACGGTTTTTATCAAGGGTATGGGCCCATGTGAAGAATACCAGACTTTCTGCCGTTATTTCACTTTGCAGTTACCCCCATATGAAGAATACCAGGTTTTCACCAAAAACAAAGGTTACAGAAAGGGCCGCATCTAACCAAAACAATAAACGAATTAGTATATGTATAGGTTATAAGACAGAAATAAGCGCTATACAGTAAAACAGTTAATAAATATATATTCAAAAAAATTTCAAATCTTCATATATAAAATTCCAATAAAAAGTCGACCGAAAAGTGAAATCGGTATTCTTCGCATGGGCGAGGGTATGGATTTACCATAGACTGATAGAGCCCGAAATTAAATGATTCTTATATTCGCTTTATATTAGAAAGAAATAAAAATCAGTTTATACTGTAAGTAGGTACTACGTTCTACTTTAGGGCCTTTAGGCCTTCTACATACTGTGGACCGGTTCCGGTATACGCCTATGCTATACGGTAGGGTGAGTGAGGGAGACTTGACTTTAGGGGGGACTTGATTTTTTTTAATAACTCAAAAACTATTGTAAATTATTTAACAATACCACACAAAAATGTGTAAAATACATGTTGGCTACAACCGCGCAACAATATTTTATTACCTTTTGGTTATTTTTTGTTTTATTGTCAAGAAACGTTTTCTGGATTCAAAAGTAAATTTTTGCCATTTACAACGAATGACTTATCGCATCCTTATTTTACTGTATGTTAATTGTGATTCACAGCATGTGTTGACTAATTATTGCACTATCCTGCCATATATTGTTTTCCAGTTTAGGTTCAGCCGTTTTGAAATTATATCAATTAATATAAAAAAAGCCCATGTGGGGAGACATGACGCCCGAGTGTGAGGGAGACTTGAAGCCTTCAATGCTGACGTCTACCTAGAGATACACCCACGTAGAGAACCATTACACCAGAGCACTCCAACTAAACTGTAGTTGATCGGCACTTACACAGACGAAGCTATCAATGGAATGTGAATACAATGGAGTGGCCAGAGAGAGAGAAAGAGGCATTGATAAACCCAGCCAAGCCAAGCCAAGCCAACCAACTCTCCCTTCCCTCTTTGTAATGTAGTTAGTAGCCCGCCAACTGGGTGATTGACAGCTTAAACAAGATGCCACTTCGTCAGAGAGCGGCACACATCAATAGAATTACAGGAAAACAATTAATATATGCCTGGATTGAAAATTATACAAGATATTCATTAATAAAAAGTACCTTCCCGCGTTAAATTTTAATGCGGTTTTAATGAGCTATTATTTTCTATTTATTATTTTCTATTATTTTTCTTGTTGCTGTTGGGAGAACCATGTGAACGACCACCAAAATTTATATAAAATTTTGGATAATAATTTAACAATCGCATTTTTTGAAATTTTTCTGCTCTAATAGAAAATAGACATGTTGAACATGTAATTATTACACTTCTTATGCATTTTTGAACGAATTTACAAGTATGCGAGATGGGGTTCAAGTCTCCCACCCTAGGTGTCAAGTCTCCCCCCATTGAGGGAGACTTGACGCTTTTTCGAAAATACGAATAATTGGTTTAATTAAAAAAGTTTAAGAGTTGAAATTCTCAAACTCTCACATAATGATAGCAATCATAAATGTAGTGTGAAAAAGTTAAAACGGCATTGAAAAATTTATTTATCTATCCTTTAGAGCGATTATAACTTTTGGGGTTCAAGTCTCCCTCACTCACCCTAGGCCTATGTCGGAATGAATAATGACTACTGTAGCTGTAGCTGTAGTAAATTGTTTCATTATCAATAGGCCTAGCTTAATACAATATGTAAATAAATAAACTGACTGACCAATAATCACTGATCAGCTGATAGCGATAGCTGGGTACTGTGATGTGATACTATAGTGCTTAGATGTTGAATCTTCAACTCAGAAATCCGCCACTCAAGGTACAGTAATAGGAATAACCTCATTAGATACAGTATTAGCCAATTAGGAGACAACTTCTACACAGGGTATTGAAAGATTTATAAAATAAGAAGACTGAGATAGCTCGCTGCCCGTTATTTCAACATTACCAGTCAGCCAGTAGGCCTACAGCGGGAATAGAACATAGAATGTTAATTCAGTAATTATGTTGTTTATTACTGAACTGTATATATATATAATAATATTATATAGGCCTATATTGTAAGGGCCTATGTCTGTATGTACTGAATTATTAATTTTGTAGTTATTATTATTAACTTCTCTTGTCTGTTAGGCCTACTGCTGTACTGTTAGGCCATTCCTGCATTTCATTCCAACATTCTAAATAATGCGCACTCATCTCATCTCTCATCTTTTACAGTAGTAGGCCATGGCAGTTGGCAGTACACATGCCCTTAGGCCAACTATCTCTAACATACAGAGTTACATACATATGTAGGTACTTTGCAGTTTGCACTGACAATACTTCGTTTGGGCTGTTGGGCATTGGCCAGCTTTGAATTCATGCTGCAAAACACGGAGGGCAGGAGGGTACCTGCGCAAATGACCGCGAACCAGATGCGCGTTGCGCGTTTGGGTGAGCGTAAGACAGTTGCGCCAGTGCGCGTTTGGGTGAGACAGATGCCCGTTGTGCCCCACCGCCACCACGCAGCTCTGACCAGGGTTGGCAACCAATGGTTTTTCTCACCATTGGTTTTTTATGGTTTTTTGGTTTAACCAACTTTTAAAAAAAGGCGAAAAAATTGGTTTTTTATGGTTTTTCATAAAATTTTACAATTAACGCTGTAAATAATATAAAGCAGACTGGTAGTCGCGTTTCTTTTTCATTTTGCACTGTTAGAAGGAAAAAATTTCGCTCACTTTGAGTTTTGCTCGCGTTTCTTTATCTTACATTTTGCACTGTTCAGCTGTCTGGCTGTTAGAATGGACAAATTTCTCTCACTTTGAGTTTTGCTCGCGTTTCTTTTTCATCTGTTCATTTTGGGGTCAGCCTAATCACCCAACTACACCCAACTTTCACCCAACTACACCCAACTACACCCAACTACACCCAACTTTCACCCAACTACACCCAACTTTCACCCAACTTTCACCCAACTACACCCAACTTTCACCAACTACACCCAACTTCAACACAACAGCATCCAACTTACACCAAACTCTATACTGTATGGCACCTATCTTCCACAAATTACAATATGTACAGTAACAAACTCTGAACTTCTTTGAGGAATTGCTGAGATATGAACTTTTAAAAGTTGCATGTACTCGTGCTGTATTTTGCCATCACTGCCCTGCAATTATGAAAATAACTAACTAACATTTTATTTTTATTGCAGGTTGATTCTAGAATAATTGATGAATTTAGCAAAAAATATACAAAGGAGAGACACAGAGACTATTGACGAACGATCCAGATACCTATAGATGTCTACACATACCACGCATCAAAACTCCAAACTAAGCTACAGTACAAACTAAACTGGCGCTGTGGGATTGCGGTGAAAATGAAAACGGTATTGATACACAGGAGGGTCACCGTCACAGCCTTAAGGGGGGGGTACACCATTTTGGTCCAAAATATGTCGAAATTTTTTTTATGGTCTATTGTAATGCACCATTGAATGGTGTTTCCATATCTGAAAACCGCTATTTAATAGCTCTTTTAGTTTTCAAGTTATGTAAATTTCCATTTACGGAATCCTATTGAAATTACTATTACTATATATAATGAAAGGTCGATTATCTCCAAAAAAATTTTTTATGAAATTCTCGACTTCAAAACCCTACTACTTCTACAATTTTTGAGCAATTAGTCTGAAACTTTCTGTGGGTGTCTAGATAGCCACCCTGCATAAAAGTATCAGGCAACTTTTCGAAATTTTTTGTTAATAAAATTTAATACTATTTATAAAAAACCTAAAAATTTGCATAAATTTGCAGCGCCACCTAGCGGTGCAGAATTATTTTAACAAAATTTCGCCTGATAGTTATGTTGCCCCATCTTTGATCTATCATATAAAAAAACTTTCATATGATTAGGTTCAAAACTGTAAAAGCCTTAGGGTTTTAAACGCAACCAAGTTTTTTTTGTTGTTAACTAGTATTAACTAATATTCAATAGCGAAAAAAAAAAATTTTCTGACCTGTCATGTAGAATAGCATCTTAGGCACCTATATGCCAAATTTTAGCCAAAATCAAACAATTTTGAAACGCTGAGAGTGATAAATCGAAGAGTTGGCCGAAAATGGTGTACCCCCCCTTAACGACGAAATCGCATTATTGGAAACTTCTGCTGTGGGAATAGCAATGCAGATAATTCGTACAAAGTTAATGGACATAAGTTCTATATTATACAGTATGTTTAATGCAATTATAATAATGTAATTATCCTTTATGTATCATAGAATACAAGAAAATAAACTGTAACATTATTTTCAGCTTCTTTATCTTAAACTTTATAGCCTTTATACTGTATTAATTAATTTTTAACGAAACAACAGAAATAATTTTAGAACTTTTTACATTTCTCATTACATTTTACATGTCTCAAGTTTACACTCCATTTGGCTCCCTGATCCAATCTTAATGGTTAGCAAATAAAGTACTTTCTGTATAATATAGGCGAATAATAAATTTCTCATGGAACCAAAATAATAAACGAAAGATAAGATCAAATTAATATAAAGGCCACGAAGTTTAGAATAAAACTGTTGAAAATAAAGACTACTGTATGTTACAATCTTTCTTGTAATATGATACAAAGGATAATTATAATATTTTATTGTTAAATTTCTGAATTACCGTACTTAACGCTTGTCCTTGGACAAGCCGTAAATACAGTAGATAGATGGATTATTTGCGGCTCGTCCATAGACGAGCGTTAAGTAATAACAATATATTAATAAATTTATTAGTAATAACAATAAATTAACAATAAAACAACATATTATAGTGTATAATGTACTTTTATCTCACTTCGGTCCCTCGTTTCAATATTTCACTAACTCGAATATGATAATAACTCGAAATAAATTTTCCAGTATTTACTAATTATCATAGTGCGTTAAGGCTCGCCTTTACTACGTGGCTCGCATGTTCTCGCTGTTATGCCTCAGAACTAAACATTAGATATATTGTACTGTATGTCCTACTCATCTTCACATCCAAAAAAGCGACGTAGATTAGGATTTGTATGGTTTTTGACAATTTTATAATTTGCTTTATAATTTTTTATTTTCAAAAATCCTGACCTGCGAGAAAGTGGTGAAAGGTAAGTGTAGTTGGGTGGAAGTGAGACAATGTTGAGTGTACTGTAGTTGGGTGATAGTTGGGTGTAGTTGGGTGGAGAATTGGGTGTAGTTGGGTGAAAGTTGGGTGTTGTTGGGGGTAGTTGGGTGAAAGTTGGGTGTAGTTGGGTGAGAGTTGGGTGGAAGTGGAGTGTAGTTGGGTGAAAGTGAGTCAAAGTTGAGTGTAGTTGGTTGGAGAGTTTGGTGTTCTGTGGGACGAGTCACGCAGTCAGGGCAAGCCTTAGCGCACAATTGCAATTAGTAAAAATAGGGCAAAATTTCATCTCCAGTCGGTCGTTCTGTCCGCTTGTCTGTCTGTAACGAAAAATTCATTCGTAAGTAACTTTTGAAGATTTTCGCCAACTGATCCACATTAAAGCCCCATGAGAAACCCCACTTGGGATCCGACTATGTAGCAACATACCTAAAGTGTGTGACATACTGTATTATTCATTCACATGTGAGAATTTAGCTTGGAAACCTCAATGTTGATCAGATAGACTTTGCTGATGACTTAGGAGTACTCTCAGAATCATTAGAGGGAGCCCAACGGCTCCTCAGCTCATTAGAACATTCTGCTTCTAGTGTTGGTCTTTTTATTACCTCCAGAAAGACCACAATTTTGACAGTTAACTTTGAAAGTCCTCAGCAAGTCTCTGATCGGATGAGCATAAGCTCAAAGGATGGTATGCTTGAGCATGTGGACAACTTCTGTTACCTGGGATCATGGATCCGGAAGTCAGGTGAGGACCTTCGAATACGTAAGGGAAAGGCATGGGCAGCCTTGAATAGGCTTTCCAGGATTTGGAAGTCACCGAGAATTAATCGGAAACTCAAGGTCCGATTATTTAGAGCAGCAGTAGTTCCAGTACTCCTCTACGGGAGTCCATGCTGGGCTCTAACTGCTGAGGACACCAAATCTCTGGATGGCACATTCACAAGAATGCTACGCCGGGTTCATTGTGTCAAGTACAATGCACACATTAGTTTGGAAACCTCAATGTTGATCACATGAGGATTTTCGAATGGGTGGAATGTCTGAAAGATTAAATACACTTCTCCCATTTCGTTGTTTGTAATAAAATAAGCTGAATATTGTCATATCCTACTGTACATATACTGTACAGTATGTACTAGAGACCACAAGCCGCGTCTATATGATTACGTTGATCAACGTCTGCAATTCTCTACCCTAGTGTGATGAATTATTATTTCTACTACTGTAAGATCTGTAATGTATAACGATCTTATCGATTCTCATACTGTAGAGATCTTGTCCATTCTGGCATCGCCTGTATGTGAAGATCATAATAAGTTCCTTGCAGAAATTCCCTTGACCTGTACAGATCTTACCAGATCCCCTTTTAGTTTATCAAAAATGTAAAATGTTCTAAAATTATTGCTGTTGTTTCGTTAAAAATTAATTAATATAAAGGCCATAAAGTTCGCCCATGTGAATAATACCAGGATTTCACTTTTCGGTCGACATTTTATTGGAATTTTATGTATGAAGATTTTTTATTTTTTTTAATTTATCTTTTTGATACGTTTCGTTTTGATACGGCTAAATTTCGTTTATTGTTTTGGTTAGATTCAGTCCTTTTGTAACCTGTGATTTTAATGAAAACCTGGGATTCTTCACATGGGGGCAACTGCAAAGTTAAATATATAACGGCAGAAAGTGTTTACATGGGCCCAAGATTAAAATAAAGCTGCTGAAAATAATGTTACAGTTCTTTTTCTTGTATTCTATGATACATAAAGGATAATTACATTATTATAATTGCATTAAACATACTGTATAATATAGAACTTATGTCCATTAACTTTGTACGAATTATCTGCATTGCTATTCCCATAACAGAAGTTTCCAATGCGATTTCGTCGTTAAGGCTGTGACGGTGACCCCCCTGTGTATCAATACCGTTTTCATTTTCACCACAATCCCAAACAGCGCCAGTTTAGTTTTATACTGTAGCTTGGATCGTTCGTCAATAGTCTCTGCGTCTCTCCTTTGTATATTTATTGCTAAATTCATCAATTATTCTAGAACCAACCTGCAAAAAATATAAAACGTTAGTTTGTTATTTTCATAATTGCTCAGCAGTGGGGGCAACATACAGTACATGAAACATTTAAAAGCTCATATCTCAGCAATTCCTCGAAGAGTTTGTTACTGTACATATTGTAATTTGTGGAAGTTTGGTGCCATACAGTAGGTATAGTTTGGTGTAAGTTGGATGCAGAGTGGAAGTGCAGTGGAAGTTGGGTGTAGTGGGGTGGAACTGTGTGGGTGTAGTTGGCTGAAAGTTGGGTGTAGTTGGGTGAAAGTTGGGTGTAGTTGGGTGAAAGTTGGGTGTAGTTGGGTGTAGTTGGGTGAAAGTTGGGTGTAGTTGGGTGTAGTTGGGTGAAAGTTGGGTGTAGTTGGGTGTTTAGGCTGACCGTTCATTTTGCAATGTTAATGAAAAGGTTTTGCTCGCTTCGCTGGCGTATGTTTCTCGTTTACATTGTTAAAATGTGGTGTGCGCGTTTTTTTTCGGTGCATGCGCGGTAGGTATATTGTCCAATATTGCGGGGCTGAAAAATTGTGCGCAGGCGTTGTGCGCGGTTCAGTGGTGGTTTGCAGCCTGGCAGCCTGGCGTGCAGTGGAGCAGTGCAGACGTCTGGACGTTGGTATGTATTTTTACGTTGTATGTTGTTAGTATTTTGTCGCATGCTGACATGGGCTGATGGGTTGGATGAGAGTAAGGACAGAACAGAACAGCAGAAGAAACGCTTCAAACCAGCATACTGTATGTGGCAGTGTGGCCTTATTCAGTTATTCCAGTATTTTGTTCTATTGTATTGGGTAAGCGCAAGGGTTGTACTGTCAGACTGTTGTATGTAGGCCCTACATTTGTATGTATTGCTGTATTGGATTTAATTAAACCACAGAAAAACCATAAAAAACCATAAAAAACCGAAAAAAACCATAAAAAACCAAACAATAAAACCAAAAAATTTTTTTCAAAAAACCATGGTTTTTGCCATCCCTGGCTCTGACTGTCTGATGCACACCACAAATTAATTGAAATCACGAAAATACACCAGTACACAAAAAAAATTACCAATGCTTCACCTGGAATTCTTCAAACAGCCAAATCATTTCAACATGATTCCGGAGCTGAGAATTTGTCAATTTATTTTAACTACTAGGCCTATTGTCATTATGTCAGTATGTTAAGGTAAGTCCTGACTAGGGCTCAACAGAAGCTTCGGCTTCGGTTCGGTTCGGGCCGAAGTTTGGCAATTTCGGTTCGGTTCGGTTCGGCTTCTGCAATTGATACTGCAGAAGCCCGGAGCAGACTTTGTTAAATATTCCAAGTATTACATTGACTGATTGAGCTAAGACCAGAAGACAGTAAGACTAATCAATCTGTCCATCGTTGTACTAGGGCCTAATTAATTTTGGAGTGTAAACGTTAAGCAGACACTGGTGCAGCTGCAGAGCAGACAGTGGCAGAGTGGTGCAGACAGTGATGCATACAGTGGTGCAGACACCTGGTGCAGACAGTGGTGCACGCACTGGTGCAGACAGTGGTGCAACAGTGGTGCAGACACCAGACAGTGGTGCAGACACTGGTGCAGACAGTGGTGCAGACACCTGGTGCAGACAGTTGTGCAGACACTGGCTGACTGGTGCAGATGCAGACAGTGGTGCTGACACTGGCTGACTGGTGCAGACAGTGGTGCTGACCCGAGTTGGTTCGGCTGTTCGGCCCCATAAAGTGCCTTCTGTCTCTGTCAGTCGGGGAGAAGTTCAAATTTTAACTGAGTTGAAATTTAAAACTTTTTTTTTTAAATTCAACTTTTAAGTTGTAAATTCAACTCTAAAATGGCAGGAGGCGCAGAAGCCCCCCCCCCCCCCCCCCCCCCCCCCAAGACGTCACAGAAGGGGTGTTTTGATTGTTTTTATGGACGTAACTCGAAAAATTAACCCTCATTACTGATGGAATAAAAACTTTCACTGTCGGGAATACTTTTTTAAAAAACATTTTAAGTGATTACATTTGCAAATTAGCTGAAATACTACGGGAATTTATTAGATGTATTTAATTACCGCTGAATCTCATAATTATTATACAATGGAATACCAGTAATGGATTCCAGGATTCCAATTCCATATTTTAGTATTTCCAAAGCTACCGGTACTCCAAAAGTTGAATTTTAAAAAAAGTTCAATTTTAAACTCTACTCCAAAAGTTGAATTTTAATCAAAAGTTGAATTTTAAAAAATAAAGTTGAAATTTCAACTCAGTTGAAAATAGAACTTCTCCCCGACTGTCTGTTGAACCCTAGTCCTGACTAGTACGTTAGTACTGTCTGACTCACTGACTCACTGACTGTGGACTGTAGTAAACAGGTAAAGTCAGAAAGTAACAATTTATAAGTATGACTTAATTATATACAGATATAAGCCAACTGAATGTTAAGCCTAGTTGTTAGGTACCTAACAACTAGGCTTAACATTCAGTTCAGCCCGATAGGACAGATTCAGGACAGCCCGATAATTCGTTGCATATTCCGACAAGCCAGGCGGCAAACCACCACTGTACCGCCGGACCGCGCACAACGCCTGCGCACCATTTTTCAGCCGCGCAATATTCAGATTTCAGATATTGGACAATATACCGCACATGCTCCGAAAAAAACGCGCACATCACATTTTAACAATCTGACAATGCAAACGAAAAATATACGCGAGCGAAGCGAGCAACACTTTTTCATTAACATTGCAAAATGAAAAAGAAACGCGAGCAAAACTCAAAGTGAGCGAAATTTTGTTCTAACAGTCAGTCAACCCTAATTAAAACTGTCATGTAACCCTAAGCCTAAGTCAGTAAGTCATAATCTAAGAAATTCCGCTAAATTTCTTAGATTATGATTTAGGGTTAGGGTTACATTATATACCGGTAGCAGTTTTAATTATGCTTGACTGCTTGAGGCCTGACAAACTAACCCTAACCAAAATAATAAACCAAACCATCTTTCTGTCTTTACAAGAATAAAGGGTTATGATAGGCCTATGACATGACAGTATGACAGTCAGAAAGTGACAGTCAGACAGTGTACAGGTGTACCGGTTAACTGTACCGGTAAAGACCGAAAGGTGGTTTACAACAGTACAAGTACTGAGTACAGAAGTAAGAAAAAGTGTGGGTACCGGAAACTGCATTGAGCTGTTCTGCTGTTGAGCGGCTTGAGCCTAATCGTTTTTTTAGTAGGCCTAGTTAAGTTTTTTTTATTTCTGTTTTATGGGTACTATACTGCTATAAGCAGTCAGGGAGATCATCAATTTTGGGGTTACCCCAAATTTCGAATTCTGGTAATAGACTGTCGAAAATTGGGGTTTTTTGTTCAAATTTGAGGTATTTTTAGGCTCATAATATCGAGTGTTGCTGCGACTTAGGGAAACTGTTGGAGCAACTTCTACTTTTAATATGTTAAAATATAATGTAAAATAAGAACTTTTATCGATGCAATAAAATATTTCACCGATGCAAACATGCTTTTATTGGGGGCGAAAATTGAAATTTGAGGTTAAACCTCAAATTTGAGACAAAACCTCAAATTTCGCCAGTCTTTACAACATCACCAGCCTGCCAGCAGTAGGGTGTAGCAGTAGGCTTTGCTGCTTAGTGCTTATAGAGCTTGGTGAGAATGGGTGACCAGTGTAACCTGTGACATGACATGTATGCAGGGTAGGCTTAACCTTACAGCACAGCAACTTACAGGCAATAACTTTAATGATTGTTAACTCCGTTAGTGATTGGAGAGAAAAATGCAGAAGACTAGATAAATTCGCTATCCTTACAGCCTTACTGCTGTACTGTTGGTAAGAAGAACAGTAGACCAAATCCTCACTGTTGCGAGATTCAAGCTCACAGCTGCACAGTCACAGACTCAGGAAGGCTTACTATATCTTGTAGATGTTGAATCAATTCCAGAATTTGGAAGTTGGATTTGGATTTTTCTGGTTGTTGATGTCCTCTTTAAAACTTTGCATATCAAATGAAGCCATTCCTCTCCTGACAGCCTGAAGACTTATGTAATATTCGCCTGCCCTAGCTCTATCTGTCAATTGGAATACTGTACCATCATTCTTCCACAGTTTTGAGCCCATTTCTAGACAAATGTTGCCGCAAAGGTTGACGTGTTTTATACAATATATGTGGACTTGATTCTTTTGTTAGTTATTCTATACGACTGGAGACTCTAAAGTTGGAACCACTACCTACTCTGCTACTGCAGTATACAATAATACTTCAATTAAAGTTCAATTTGATAATGTGCTTTAAACTTATATGTAAAGATCTAAACCTGATCCTCCATTACAACAATGTGCAACATCCTTGCAGACTATTTTAATATCCCAGCCAGACATCCAATGCAATCATGACAGCATGACCTGGCCATATATATAAAATTATGAAGCAAAGGTCATGCCCCGCCCATCTGCCCATCCTGCCATGTCTGCATGTTCCATACATCACCTGTGACGGGATCCACCGGAGTTGGCAGTAACGAATCCCGACGGGTGTGTGAGTTATACGCATCGCCGCGTCTGTAGGCTGCTAAACTGTAGTGTAGTCTGGATATGTATGATATGCCGAAAGGCCGTTGAAATAACTGAGTTTTACTGTCAGTTTGTATAATCACAGAACGTAATAATAGCACAGTCTGAATATAATAACACGGTAGTGACGACGGTTAAAACTGTTCCGGTCTCACAACTGTATAGGAACCAACTGAAGTAAAACGTTTATGAGTAAAACGGTTATATTATTAATAACACATACTAAATAAGCTCTACACTACAGACACTGAGTGGCCTGAATGTCCAATAGATGCGCTCTAATCACCCCCAATGTGCTCTCCTACCCACCATTGGCTTAACATGATTAATTGTCACCTCGCCACTCCCTGTTGCCACTATCCCATGTGCTAGCCTTACTAGCCTGTTTGTCCCTCTGAGGTGGTTTGACCTCTCAACTCTCCCTGTGGCTGGTGGCTTACTGCGTGTATCGCCTTAGTTGGTTGTGAGGTGACATTATTATTGCTAATGTCACCTCGCCAACTATAATTGGTAAAATGCCACTATCCCATTTTCGGTGGGTAGTACAGGGAATTGAATCCGCTTACATCACCTCTTCTTTAGCAGGGTCATTATCATATGGAACATGCTGGACCTGGAACACAGTAGAAACATCATCATCATCATTTGATCAGCACAAATCGTTTTGAAATTCCACCAAAAATATTTTGGCACTTGTGTCAAATCAAATAGGTGACCCTCCTTAATCTGCTAATCCTGAAATCACCAGCTAATCCTGAAATTTAGTGCAGGTGATATCAATATTCCTAACTCTTGTTTATTGGTTTTTTGGTTACTTTCAACTCACCTCTGTAACCTGCTCCTTTGACCTTTGCTAACCCTGTAACCGGGCACTAGTGAAAGTGACTTTAGTTTAGGTGATTTCAGGATTAGCAGATTAGGAGGGTCCCCTATTTGACACAATTGCCAATGTTTTATTTTACTTTTTTTACCGGGAGAAAAAGTAAAATCAATGCAAAATTATGCCTCTATGGTACATTATTATGTGGCAATATTATTCAATATTATTGCAGGTTGCAGTGTTGCCGACTTTGCAAAAGCTGTGCCGAACAAAAAGTTACGATATTCAGATATTATGGCAGTACCGGTATGGGGACAACTTTTTCCCTACCAGTAGGGAAAAAAAGTAGGCCTACTACTTTTTCTCCCGATTTTACGGCATATTCAAGCAAAAAAATTACCGGTAACAATATAAAAATATAAGTTCTTTAAGCTCTGTACTTCGTTTTATATGTCTACCATCTGATCATACCACCCCACTGCACCCCTACCAGTAGCCTTTTTAAGTATAAGCCTTTTTAAACAAATACTGAATATGTTTTAAATATTATATTTCACAACACTCAGACACTAGAGTACTAGACCTACATCAGTTTATTTTTTTACCTTTGCAATACAGTAACAAGCTAACAACTACTGAACTAGGCCAACTATGACTTCTGTCTGTATCTGACTATGCTGCTATGAAATTCAAATTTGGGGTAAACTCGAATTTAGAGAATTAACCTAACCTTGTATTAAATTTGAGGTAATTCCAAAATTGGGTCTATAATTTGAAATTTGAGGTATTCTCAAATTTGATGATCTCCCTGACTGATAAGCTGATAAGTTTAACTTCCTCGCCCTGCACCCTGTAATATATGAATATGAATAATATTATGCTTGTTTCAATGTTTAGTAGGCCTATCTATCCACCAGCACTACAAGCAGTTGGGTAGTCGCAATAGTTGCCAACTTTCCCTACCGGAACGCCGTATTGTAATTTCGAGTGGGAGAAAATGGCAGCTCCGGAGTTATTGTTTTGCGATACCTTTCACCACGAAAATAATGCGTCTCAAGGAGAATTGGAACTTAACTTGGATCTTGTCAGATTTCCTAGACCCGTATACATATATGAGGTAAGGGTGGTTCCGATTAACTTTGAAATCAACGGTAAAGACCCAACGTCTAAAAATGTTGTAGGCGAAACAAAACCATCCGACTTTTTTGTCGAAATGTTCGTAAATAATCTCGCCAAAAAAGGGTGCAGCTCATTCGAAAAGCTTGGCCATCTGGAATTTAAATCAACTTCGGATATACAAATGCAAGCGACTCACAAAGTCCCAACAGATGTTGTCATTCTCAAAGGCAAATACATCCACGTAACTGTGGCGGTTTACGGCACCACAAATGTCCATGTGACCCCTCCGGCCCCGAAGGTAAGCCCAGACGGTGTGGCCCACCCCCCTGCCGCGGTCCCACCGCTGACTGCCAAGGAGAAGCAGTCTGGCAGATCGCTAGACTTGGATGCGAGAATTCGTCGTGAGCTGGGCGAAGCTGACGAGATCCCCCCAGCACCGGTGGTTCCCCCTATCCTTCACGTGGCCCCGCAACACGGAAACTTTGCGGACATACCGGCCTACCCACCGGTGGCTGCTGATTCCGCCATCCCCCAGATGGTCCAACACCACCAACGTATTGAGCCGCCGCAACTTATTGAGCCGCCACCCAGACAGTTGAATGAGTTCCCGTCGCGTCAGCAGCAGGAGGAGGACGTACCACCACCGCCGCCTCCCACAGGTAAAATCAGCGCGAAAAAGCAATCCGAGTCCCACAAACACCGCAAAAAGGAAACAAAATCGCGAGACGATTCGCCCAACAGGGAGCGAGATGAGAACGAGCACAAAGAGCGGGTTGAGCGATTCCTCAGAGGGGAACGAGTCACGAAGGAGTCGAAAACGAAACGTAAGCGGCATCGTGTGCGGGTGTCTGGGTCTCGGAGTCCTTCCAGAGACTCCAACCAGCTTGGGGAGAAACTTGGGAGGAAAGTAGAACGGGGTCGCGAGAAAAAACGTAAAGCCGCGAATAACGACGATGAGAAAAATAAACTGGTATCGTCGCCGGATTCCTCCTACGTCGATAAGAAGTCGCGGCATCGGTCTTCGAAAGAACGAGCGAAGCGAGCGAGTGATAAATCGCATAAAGATCGTTCGAGGTCGAAGAGATCGAGATCTGGGAAGCGTTCGCGGTCTCCGCCCAAGGATCGCCGGGTCCGAGGGGGGGCGTCCCCCGTTGCGGGGGGATTCAGTCCTCAGCCCTTCCCCCTCGCTGACGAGGGGGCCTGCTACTGGACGGCGCCCCCCGCTCCGGCCCCCTTCATGCATCCACCTCCCAACTACTCGGCGCCGCCCCCTGCCGACTGGGGGGCCTACCGACAGTCCCACGAAGCCGGTTCCCCCTACATGCGCCCCCCTCCAGGCCTACAGCCCCCTATACAGATCCCCGTACACGGTATGGTTCCCCGATCGCCCCCGATCTATTCACCTCCGCTCAACTTGCCCCCCTCGTTCAGCCATCGCAGCATCCCGTTGAGATCGGATTCCCCTCCTCCCTTCGGCAGGTCCAACCGATCGCCACCCCGTTTCCATGACGGCCAGTCTCCCCCGATATTCGGAAGGTTAGTTGCCTGGCTACATTTAATATTTCCCGGTATATTTTAATATATATAACAGCTGATTAGGCTATTCTCAAAAATAAAACTGTAACCTTTTCTGTTCTGTTCTGTAGTGTTTAGTTTATTATTTTGTTTTAAAATAACGTGCCACTGTAACCTGCTCCTTTCCCTAAATTAAGAATTTAACATTGAGCGGGATATTAATTCGCCGAGATGGGATTTGCGTCCAGTTTTCCCCCTGTATCTATTTCTAACGTTTGTTTGTCCACATAACTTCTTGCACTTAATGTTGATACCGGTAATTGAATGAAACTTTGACCTAGTTGTGTAATGTATGCAAGGTTTTGGTTGCGAGTGATCTGTTGGTTGCCTAGCAACAGTGAAATTAATTCTAGAATGACAGATCATAATCGCAGAATTAACTCAATCAAAATTCTGTCGACACCCCATATGGAGCATCTATTGGACATGCTTTCTGCAAAATTTCGCTTTATTTCGTTTAGAATTGTCTAGGAGAAGATACCTACATTTCTTACAAACAGTGTTTTTTTAACATACTATTGTATATAGAGACGGTACTTCACCCACTGTTTTGTTTTTTGTTATTAGGCTGCCCCGCATAGGCGCGTAATTTATTACAACAATATTGATAGCAATGGATCCGTCCCCACAGCTGTAATATTTGTCAATACGATGGTATTTTTATGAATTATCATTAAAATGGTGTATAGAAACAAATTCTCATATGATATAGGCCTATTATTTTTACGAATTATATATATAATTAAATCAGTGTATATATAGATTAACAGAAAAACGCAATACAGTAGGTCTAGGCCTAATTTTAGAATAAAGTGCCACTGTAACCTGCTCCTTTCCTATATTTAGTAATACTGTAATCAATATAGTTAGTGGAATCTAGGGATGTCCCGGAATCCATTCCGGCCGGAATTCCGGCGGTTTTTGCCCGATTCCCGTTTTGGCCGGAATGAGGTTGCCAGCTAGTTTGATAGTTGCAAATTGGTCTGTTAAATTGTTATTAAATTTTATACATTTAAACTTTTGCTCATAAAGTTGCAAAGAGGGAAAATTCACTGCCACACCCCGTTTTTTAAAGTAAATCAGTGTTGATGGAACACTAATGGATGCAACACATTTCCTAAAAAAGATTTTGCCTAATAATCAAACTGAAATGGTCCCACCAGCTGTTTCATCACCTACTGTAGTATACATTACCATTCACAACCGTCTTAATTTTAACAAATTAGGCTTAAACCTTTTTTCGTTCTAAATATTTTTTATGAAATGCATCAAAACTACTGGTTTTTACAGTTTACTTATAATATGAACTTTTTTAGATTGGTTTTGCATTATTTTATATTGGTTTTACATTATTTTACTTTAATTTAATTATTAAATAGTATGATAACATTATTTTATAGTTATTGTCTTACATAACATATTGGATTACCGTACCGTACTCCTAAAGCTTTGCAGCTTATATCCATAAGGGGGTCATTTATGTTACATGGTTAGGCCTATAAATATAATTTTTCACAAATAAACTACGCTAACCTACAACTAAAAAGTTATTTCACTACGTACCGGTCCTGCATATTTAAGTCCTGTGAATGGTCGTTATGTCATTCGGTCCTGCGTCGTTAGCGTCAGGTGCTGCATAATACAGTAGTTAGGCCTATTCTATTAACAGCAAAGCTATTTCTTACCATAAATCTATTTGTTCCCATCAAAAGTTAAACTGTAATATGCACTATTGATTCTCGTTTATTGTTTTGGTTCGAATAACATGTCACTGTAACCTGCTCCTTTCCATTAACGATACCAGGATATTGCCCGGCACCAAAGGACCTGATGACTTGAAACCCTAGGTGTTTGGTCAACATAGATTATCAGGTTTGAGTCTAAAAACCTAACTTTCGGATTAAAAATAATTTGAATTCCCTATCGCCGAAGTTTTCGCCACTCCACCCACCAAAATTCCGCTCAAGGTGTGATTGTCTCATTGGTAAACTTGTCTTTAGAAATTTAAAAAATAAATATTAATTTCACAAAAAGTTATAAACGTTCATGGGTCATTAAGTGTATTTCACTAATTACAGAAGGCGGGCTAGCTCAGTTTGTTAAGCACCGGGCCTGCAATGAATTGGTTGTAGGTTCAGCCCCGCCAGGGTCCACTCAACCTTTCATCCACTGTGGTCGATAAAATGAGTACCAGTTAAATTACTGGGAGCAAATCTTGGGATAGGAGTAGCGCCCACCCGTTCCCTCGGGTAGCAGCTATCGAAAGAGGAGCCTTCGGTTCGCCTCCGGCCTCGGCCGTCTATTTGCTTGCTTGCTACTAATTATACGAAATTCCGGCATGACCGGCATGTTGAATTCCGGAGTCAAAATATTGATTCCGTGACATCCACAGTGGAAAGTGATTAATTTAGTGAAAAATGGTTATTTTTAGTAGGTCGATTAAGTCGCGGTATAGATATAATAAATTAGATTATATTAAATAATATTATCGGTAGTAGAAACTGTTAATTTTCACGGCTTGATATACAAATTTATTTATTTTCATTTTCTATTTATTGGCACTTGGCAGTCCCTAAAGTTACTCGATAAATATCTAAATTCAATGTCAAGCCAGATAAAATTAAGAGTTTCTCACTTTTATTAGGTTGCCGGTATACTAAACGGCCAAGCCAATTATGTCTAACAGATAAATTAGGTCGAATCGTTCATTAGAACCCCATAACTTAGACACTTGAGTTCGGGACTGGGAGTGTCCCACACCCCTGTGATAGTCGTTATATTTACGGAGACGCAGAGCCATCTGCAGCAGTTCTCCAGGCTTCCTTCCGCTTAAGGGGGGAAATCTCTGGATGACAACGTCTTCTCCAAATTGGTTGTTTACAATCTGTTTACTAAGGTGAAACATTTGGGTCAATGCCAACCGTATTCACCAATGTCCCGTACGTGATATTTGAGATTTGTCGAATTTTGAAATACACTTTGAGAATACGCCATATTGATCGTGAGAAAGAGCGATAATTTCGGCATATGAAACCAGAAAGTGCCCCAAAAACTTATTGGCCGTTACTGAGAGAAACATTCCTAAAAAAGCAAAAATTGAGAATAAATTGGTGACGTATTGGATAAAACATTTTTTCGTACTTTATGACCACTTTCTTGAAATTATTTTAGTACCCGTATACATTTCAGTCGTTTAATGTTGGTATTGAGGTGTCCGGCAAATGATATCAGTTCGAAGTAGAACGTTTTCTAGTAAGAAAAGGATAATACATCCATAAAGTTTCACTTTTTGAGAAACTTGCTGTGCAAAGTGGAGCTAAATAATAAATATGTTTTTCTGTTTAACAATGTGATGAACAAACTGTTGTCTATGGACCCGAGAAAATGTTATTTTGATATTAAACAATTCATTTTGAAAATTTAAATAGACAGGTTTTGATGTCATGTATGGTATTTTTAGTCCCTTACGTGACTTTGTCAATATGGTTGGCATTGACCCATTTACAGGTAGGCCCTATCTAAATACATCATGCATCGACAGGATACGTTAACGCTGCGAAATTAGATTTCGTATCAAAGTATGTTCTTCGTATCGAATTTCGTATCGTATCGCAAAAATTTACTTCGTATCGTATATTTTTTTTTTTAATCATTACGCCCCCAAGCGAGGCAACTGGGAAATTTAATCATTATTTCAATAAATTGACCAATAAATATAAATATGTTAAAATAGAATATAGGAACTACGATAATAAAATGGAAAATTAATTATCTAAAGGGATTAATAAATCTAAAGAGATCGTATCGTATATTTAGTAATACGAATAATTATTTTTCGTATTTCGTATCTATTTTCGTAGCATTTGTTACATAACTTGTGATGTATTTAACTTTAATGTCTTTTATAACAGTCCAACCAGAGATCACACTACTTATTTCTATACAATTTTTTTACTTATTTCTATACTATTTTTTTCACAAATTTTCTGTATAAAATAGGATACACCTTACGTCAATAAAAGGTGTAACCAAGGTAGATTCGATACTCACATTGTAATTAACTGTAGAATACTGATACTTGGTATTTGGGATATTTATAAAAGACACTCATGATATAATTATAATTATAATTATAGTTGATTGTATAGTCTAATTATTAAGTCTCTTATTGCACAGTCCTAATGGATGTTTTAGCCAGTAGTCGCACGCTTGTCGTAGAAAGTACAGTAGTGTTCATTCATCATGTATTTTTTATGTCAGGTAATATTTTGAAAATTGAAGGTTATACTGAAGTTAAAATATTTGCCTTCTTGAAATTTATAAATAAGTTTCAAGTGTAATAAAAATTCAATAGGCTACATTTTTATATCAACAATGTGAAATATAATACGATTCTAAGAAAATACGAAACTTTTTCGTATCGTATCTTGCAATTTTTCGTATCACATCGTATTTTCTCAGAATTCCATTTGTATCGTATCGTCAAAAATTTGTTCGTATCGTATCGTATTCTGTACCAGCCCAGCATCATTCCTATCTGCCATACTCGTGCACTAGATTGGATTATTAAATAACTATCTATAAAATATATTTATAGGCCTATAGCAACAATTTGTTTTTTTCCTCAGGAGTCGGTCCCCTGCTATGTTTAATCGAATGCGTCGCTCCCCGCCACACAACTACACTACTTCCCCTCGCTATGTCCAGGGGGGCTCCCCTCAGCGCTACGGCCAGGGGGGCTCGCCCCCTCGCTTCGGGGGTCACCACTCGCCCCCCTACCCGGCCGTCCAGCGGGGGATATACACCGAGGCGCCCCAGGACTCCCCTGGGTACCACCCTCTCAGTCCCCCGGCCCCGGGG
This sequence comes from Nemertoderma westbladi, assembly GCA_032718475.1. Lineage (NCBI taxonomy): Eukaryota > Metazoa > Xenacoelomorpha > Nemertodermatida > Nemertodermatidae > Nemertoderma > Nemertoderma westbladi. Next base: position 15,492 of record JAUCBJ010005883.1, on the reverse strand, counting down.
GGATCCACCTTCCGACCTCCATCGCCCCCTATCCCCCCCTACTTCGAGCAACCCGCCTCCCTCCTTCCGCCCACGTCCCCCGCATTCCCCCCCAGTAGTGCCGACATCCCCCCGTTGATCCCATTGGTCACCACCCCGTTGCCCCAGCGACGCAGCGAGTCTCGCCCAGACGGAGCTCGCGGCAGCGACGGCGAGGGCGACCCGGAGCATTACGAGGACATCAGCGACGGCGAGATGCAGGTCATAGACGAGATCTTGGATGACGACGACGTTGACGAGAAGGCCGACGAGTTCTTCGTTAAGGACCAGACCGAAGATGGTTTGGATGAGGATGACTCAGACGATGACGTATGGTTGGTTCCGGATCCGACATTCTCCGCCTACAACCCTTACTTCGCGCCTCCCGAATTCTTCCATCCCTCTGAATTCTCCTCTTTCGAGGTTTTGAAATGGAAGTTGGCCCTAGATGACTCGGATGAGGGGGACGTTGCGAGTAAAGTCGTCGAGTTATTGGCTCTGGTTGATTCTGATTGCAATAAAGGACGCGGTGTTCAATGGATTGCCAATATGGAAAAGGTAATTAACATTATCGATACCGGTACTGCAGTTAAGTCTGTATTAAATATTTATAATTTTTTATATAATTTTAAAATATTATTTTATTACATTACTTTAATTCGTTTGTACAGCACATTATATTTCTAGAGGGCAATATATCAGATTACAACTGAACTGAACATTTTAATAGTGAGGTAAAGCTCTTTACAATGAAACTCAACCTGATATAATAATCTTGAAATCGTCGCGGTTATCGCTAGAATCGCAGACTCGTGGAATTGTAAAGTTTCCAAAGAATAGTGAAATAAAAGTTTAAATTTTTTCCTATTTTTACGTAATTTTATTATCAGGATGGTCTCCTTGCTTAATTATTGAATATAAATATAAAATTGTATAAAACAAATTTAATGATATTTGGTCTTACAAAATAAATGGACCAATAACTACACAGCATTTACGACGTTGATTCCATAAAGTTAATGTGACTCAAATTCGTGGGTTAAACGCATCCACTCCACACACTCGTGATGCCAATTTTACTCGTTTAATATTTTCATGTTCTAGAATATTGGGCCCAGGTGAAGAATACCAGTATTTCACTTTTCGGTCGACTTTATTATAATTTTATATATGAAGATTTTTTATTTTTTTAAATTTATCTTTATTAAGTGTTTTATAGCTCTTATTTTTGTATTATAACCTGTACATATACTAATTCGTTTATTGTTTTGGTTAGATTCAGCCCTTCTGTAACCTGTGTTTTTGGTAAAACCTGGTATTCTTCACATGGCGGTAACTGCAAATTGAAATATAACGGCAGAAAGTCTGGTATTCTTCACATGGGCCGAAATATATTGGCTGTTTTCATTAACGTCGTATAGACCGAAAGTTATAATAATTTATGAATGTGTTGGTGGAGATTTTTCAAATTACTTTGCAAATTCGAATTTATGGTTGATTACTGAATTAAAAAATGTTTCGATCCGTATTGGGGAAATATCATTTAGGCTATCAATCGAGTGATAATCTAATTATTTCACAAAAAATAGAAAGTTCTTCGGTATAATTATTTACCTACACTGAAAAAATGAAACCTGTATTATTTATTGAAAAACCACCGGTTTGCCGAAGGAATCGCCGATTAAAATCCAGCCACTTTAATCGCCGATTCTTTCAGCAAACCGGTGGTTTCGAAAACCGGTGGTTTCGAAAACCGGTGGTTAAGGCAAACCGGTGGTTTAGGCAAGTTATAAACTCTGGGTTTATTCTTTATTTTCAACCATATCGAACAGGATTCACAAACTTAAAACCTGGTTTAGATGTATTTTAAACAGGGGTTCATTCACAAAAAAACCTGCGGTTCCTAAATATAAAAAACCTGGTTTAGATGTGTGAAACGGGGTTTCATTCACACAAAACCTGCGGTTCCTAAATATAAAACCTGGTTTAGATGTGTGAAACGGGGTTTCATTCACACAAAACCTGCGGTTCCTAAATATAAAACCTGGTTTAGATGTATTTTAAAAAGGGGTTCATTCACACAAAACCAGGGGTTCCTAAATATAAAACCTGGTTTATATGTATTTGAAACGGGGTTTTTACATAATCTTACAAGAACACAAAACATACACCATCTCCCTTAATACAACCATTTTTAAGGGGTCGGATGCCCCCCCCCCCCCCCCCCTAATTTTTTTCAAATTTCAATCATTCAAAGTTCTATTATCATCAATTCGATGTGTTCCTTAATTTAATATTATTTATTGTTATCGGACTTATTTAAATATAAAGAAACTAGAAATGACCAACTACCATTGTAGTTGTATTGTAGATCTCTTTGAGACTAACTTTCTGAGTTTTTATTCATTAAAATAATATTTAATTGAACGAAATAATAATTCAATATTCATATTATCCATAATTAAATTTATTTTTTTTTCATTATTTGATTATATGATTGTTTTGCCGCATTTATATTTAAAATATGTAGAGTATATGAAATTTAATACGTGTGAGCCATCGCGAATCGCGTATCCTTCATCCAAATGTCAGAGAGACCCAAGTTTTCTTATAAAAGGGGCAGTAGCCGTTAGTTCTCCCTAGCCACCGATAGACGAACCAGAAGGCTACCACTTCGCACTATATTTAGTTCCATCTGGAGAAACTGATACCAAGTCAAATGGTATTTTATGTCAAAGGGTCCGCGTGAGCAAAGGATAAGGAGTGAGCCAACCTGTCTGAATATTGAATGTTGGTGTTCTATTGATAAGAGTATGCTGAATTTCTTTAACTTTGTGTGACAATTGCACCTAATGTATGTACCATCGTACCACACAATAGGATGATGCTGTATGTGCTGTGAAAGGTAGACAGTCTGGCAACCGGAGGCTATTGAAATCTAAGAATACGGCCCCAGAACAGATAGGTTAATTTTGACTCTCGGATGGGTATGGCTGCAATAAAATTAAAAATCCCGGATCAAAAACTCAGGATCGCGACAGTTACAGGCCCGATCCGCGATCCCGTTGCAACAGTTTAATCAGTGAGAAAAGTAACCGGATTTGGATACAAGGAGCTTTTTGAAATATTAATACTTTTTATATGGCTGAAACCACTAAATAGTGGCCAGGAGAACACGAGTGGCCGGCCTTCGTGCAGCAAAAGCTGCAAGCCATCTTGCGAACAATTATAATCATACTATGGCTGGTTGTATAGGCCTATTCTGATATTGGCTTCCGACAATATTATGGCTTCCGACATACACACCGACTTTTGGAAAACGGCCATCCATAGTATAATTATAACAGTTCGCTGATGGCTCGCAGTTTTGACTCGCCCCACATTTATTACGTATAATTTCTATATATTTTCTGAAAGCTGAGGACTTCATCCATTTAAATAATTGGGAGATATGTTGGAGCCAAATTTAGACATAAAAGAGCTGTCCCAACTGAAATTTCCCATCCTGTAATTATCCATACAGGCGGGAAACTTTTTGCTGTTTCATTTCTGATATCAACTTTGATGTCTGTTTGTCAGTCTCATAGTCAAAATAGAAGTAAGCCCACCCAACAATATTACTATAATTATTTATATTTGAGGTTTTCCTAGTCGCTGATTTCATTTCTGATGCCAAATTTAATGTATGGGAGAATCTAAAACGTCTGAATGTCTGTCGGTCTTGACAGACAGACAAAATGCTTTTTACTGCGTGAAATTTCACCCACCTTTTTTTAAGCCGAATTATTGTAGTAACTGTGTCTTGGCCACTATTTTGTGGTTTCACTCATATATTACAGATATTATTATAAGGAAGGGATAAAAATACAAAAAATACCAATTTAAATAGGCCCTTATAAAATGACTACGAATGATCAACTCAAAATCAAAATTTTCTGGTTAGTTAATATTTTTTAAATTAAATTTAGAGTTTTTAATTAAAAGTTTTGTATTTTATCTCCAAGGTATTGCGGATACTAAAGCCTGTTGTGGCGAAACTCGATCTCGAAGGGAAGGCATCTGGTCTGTTGGGAACCATTGTTGATTGGTCCTTGCAGTGTCTGGACAGAGACGTCGCTAAACGACAACCTCTACCATTTAGACTGCGGCAGGTTAATCTGGGTCTGCACTTGATGACGCTGCTCGCTGAATGCGGTTCCATACATTTACTTTTGGAGAGAAATGCCCATCAACTTGTATTGGATCTATTCACTCAACCCAACATCTGTACCCCTCTCAAACTAAACTGTCTACTAACCCTCGACGCCATTACCAACACTATTAAGGGAATGACTGCATTCATACAACCGGGAACGGGTCTTGAAACTGGTTACCAAATTATTATTCGTTGCACAAAATTTCAACATACAGTTCGAGTTATGGCCTCATTAAAAGCCTTGTTAATCAAAATCCACGCGTTCGAAACGACTAAACAGTTTCAAACATTGGTGCTACAACTGGTATCCGGTACTAATTGTAACTCAACATCATCACCGTTTACATGCGATGTGGATGAGCTGTTTAGCGATATTGTAGATTATTTGCAAGATGTGAACGACTTGCTGAGACTCAAGGGGCACAGTATCTTACAGCGGTCCCTCAAAGCTTTCCCAACAACGTTACGAATTACAGGACCCAGTAATGTTAACGACCCCCTTCCAATACTCTTCCGTTTTCTATTAACAAACAGATTTTTGGAATGTTTATTAGTTATCATTTCGCATCCTGAAACGCCGTATAATTCACGTTTGGTGGATCTTATCTCGTCTCTGATTGGCTGTTTCATAGACAAACACGAAGGTCTTTGTTTCCTGCTCCATCGCTCTGAGTTGAGTTCCCAGCTTATCAACACCATTACTGGTATCACCTCATATGATGATTCTCCACTACATACCCAGGCAGTCCGTTTGTCTTTCTCACTCCACATTATCCAGATGTTGGACTCATTAACAACTTATTGCCGTATTGCTATTGATAATCTTAACGAAGAAACTTCTCGAAATCTCACCAAAGTCCAAGAGAATAAGAGTTATCTCGATGTCGAAGAGATTCTAGGTCCTTTGCAGACGTTGAACACTATCAGTTTCGACCCGTTTGGTCGTCAACTCGTCGCAACCATCGTTAGTCAAGGGGATAACATACTTCCAATACTGACACTGTTAGAGAAAGGACTGGATTTTGTCACCATCAAAGATGAACAGGTATCTGCCGCATTACACACTTCCAAATCAAAGAGCGCTGCAGATGATAAATCAGAGCAAATTAAATCGACGGCAGAGGAACCTGTTGAAAATGAAGCAAATGATTCTCAGATCAAAACTACAACGAGTGCAACAAATGATAATAATGTGAATTGTAAAGTTGATGGTGTTACTGATAATAGTTCTGTTTCTGAAAATAATAGTAAAGATGGCGAATTTCAGGATAAGTTGGATGTAAAGAATGATGAATCTGAAAGCAAAGTAGCTGATGATCAATTAGATACCTGCGTTGAACCCGTAGTTGACCAAACAATTGAGTTATCTAAGCCGCTCGCATGGCACTATGCTGTGTCCATCCTTCTAACAGTTGTCGAGCATAATCACGATATCGGTAACCTAGCAACAAGAGTCGAACGCATCAAACGCATATGTGTCCGCGGACGCAATCGGGGTAAATTGAGGAACATCGCCAAGTGGTTGGTGGGCATCCACGACAGCCAGCTAATGTTAAACCCCAATTCGGTGCCGAGTTTGGTTGGGTATCTTAAGACGAACCTCGATGACCTCGATGGTCATTTTGTCAACTTAGCCCCGAGTTTTATCACCGTTTTCCGTGCTATCCACCACTTACTGATGCCGATATCAGAGGAGCTACAAGGTGATAAACAAGGAGAAATATCCTGGCGCATCACAAATCTACATCTATTTTCCAGTAGCGCAATGGATACATTCCTGTTGGTTCTCAGTAAATCGACGAGTTTCTGGGTAACCGATTGGAATGCCGGAGTTCGGCCTTCCTCATACGTCGCCCTGCTGTCGAGTTATCTAGTTTGGCTCGCGTTGGATATATTAAGACACATGATGAAGGAATTGTTAGAGTCGGACATTAGAGTTGATTTTAAGGACACTAGACTTGTGCATCAGTTAGTGCTCTTACACACACTGTTCTGCGTCCCGTTTCCCCAACATATCTATTCTCCAGGTTTCGGCGATGTAAGTTCTTCTCCAAGTTCCAGATACTCGCCGCTTCTCTATCTAATTCGCGAGTTGTTGCTTTCCTACACAAAGAGGATATCAGTTAAGACCCAACCGGATATCAGTAGCAGTCCCTGGTTGCTCATGCTTAAGATTGTTGTAGAATACATTGTGACCAGCCCCCCGGCATTTATATCCGGTTTGATACTCTTCTCCGATCTGTTGCCAGTCACTCTTCCGATGCATACGAGACTCGAGTTAACCGGGGATGAGTTGGATCTTCTAGCGAACCGAAGAAAGCTCTGGAGCGCTCACGTTCTCGGTTTGACTCCTGAGATTTCTAGCGTTGTCGCGACTTTGTGTTCCTCTAGTTGTGCGGAAGTTCAACAGAACTTACGTCGTCTCGTATCGCAGATCGCCGACTTGTCGGCGGCATCATCGACGTTCATAGCCAGGGTTGTGTTAGACGTCGTTGGCGATGAGATCCTTGATGAGGATAAACAGTCTGTCGCTCTAGGATTCTCCTCTTCCATCTGTCGCGTTTTGGAATTTTTCGAGGAAGTTTCCACTCAGCCCGCCATCAAGGCAGCCATATTGTCGCTGAACCGGGCGACCTCAACCACCAAAGTAGATGAGAAATATGAGCGTCTACTCAACAACTCTTTGTTAGACTTGTTAAAAATTCAACGACCAGGGCTAGAGAAACTCCAGGAGATTGTTCTCAATGTGCTGCAACATCTATGCGATATCGGAACTTCGTTACAGCCGACTACCTTTACAACCGATGGTGTACCGCCGCAATACGTTGTAGACAACCTCCCAGCAGCCGAGTGGCTAACCGTTATCATTAAAGGGGTTGTCGACCACATTTTGGATTCTAATCAACCATGGTCAACCTACTCCACTGGATTACACCTTCTAACGACTCTATGCGGCACAAACTTTGGATTTACTAAACTAAATGAAACCGTTTCCGACAACGACTCTCTGATTACTGTCTGTAAACGTCTTAATAAAATCGACTCCAAAGAATTTGTGGCCGCGTTCCCAGATTGTCTGACCTTCATTCAGGTTCTAATCGGCTGCTCCTCCAGTGACGATGACGAATACATGAGACGGAATGAGGCGGTTTCCAAGAAGATCCTAGATTCATTATTCCAGAAGGAAGACATTCCTAAACTTCTGGAAAGAATTGAATCAACTGCTATTGGTCTTTATAAGGAAGGAGATGCAACTGAGGTATTAGATAATATAAAGGATAGTATCGCTGTAATTGTACAATTTGTCAGCAACACTGTGGTCGATTCGGCTTCTGAGAACACTCCGGAAACTCTCCTGGAAGTTCGCTCCCTAGTCGATCAGTTTGCGTCCCGAACTGTTGTAGAATTCTGCACCGACGAAGTCCCCGAGTTGTATTGGCCCCGGATATTCTATGAACACGAGGAGCCGTCCGACGACAATCAGGAACTGCTGGACTTGATCGAATTTGCGGAGCAAAGTCTCGACGGCTTCGATTTGGAGTGCGATGTGACGAAATCGGTGAAACTCACCCGATACGACACGTCGCCGTCTCGTCGTAGTATCCGGGTCCCGCCCGCCGGGGCCGCCATGGCTAAAGGAGAATCGTTAATCACCGCGGGAAATCTCAAGCGCGGTAACATAATAATGCGACCGAATCTGTATGCGCGAGGGATGACTCGGGGGTCTCTAGGCAGAGGGACGATCGTGGGTTCAGCGAGACCCAACGATTTCTTCCGGCAGCGAAAAATGAACACATCTCGGGCTCCCAGTATGCATGTCGACGACTTCCTTATGTTGGAAGAGGAAGCGGACGATAAGGAACCTTCCGAGGTTGCCGGGAAGGACGCCTCCAGCGGAGAAATACAGAACCGGGATAAAATGATAAGGAGAGGGGATGAGTCTTCCCCAATGCGGGACAGTAGTTTCTCGTCGCCAGGACGACCGCCATTCCACGGGATGGGTCGGGGTCGGGGGATCCGTCCCGGCGGGTTCGTTTCCGGTCCGCGCGGACTCGCGGCGTACGCCCCCATGCGGCCGCAGATGCGGCTCCCGTTCAACCGTGGGGGGGCGTTCGGGGGGTTCAGAAGACCGCTCCCCCCGCCCATGGACAGCCGGACCGGCGCACCCATCTACTTGCCGGCCCCGCCCTCGTTCTATATGCGGCGGCCGGATCGATTCGGGTCGCCTCGTGGCGTTATTAATTTCCGGGGTAACCTTGGCAACAGGGGCCGAGATGATCGCTGGAATCAACGTTCGTTCACTAGATAAAACTTGGAGGTTTATTATATTATTAGCAGGTCTTTTATTTCATTAAATACTCGTAGTTTAGTATATAGGATAAGCTACAATATGTTTATTGCGGGATCGGACTTATAATTTTCTGTTGTATTGTTAAATTATATGTGATTTGTTTTAACGGTTCTGATCTGATCTGTACAAAAAATGTGATTATCAAATTGTCAATGTTTCACCAGGGGACACATTTTCTTGTACTTTGTTAGACCGCTATTTTTCCATGTAAATGGGAAACTTAAAATATTATGGAAATTAGAATAAAAAAAGTGGAAATTTTATTCGTAAATGAAAATGCAACAGCAATTTTCAGATTAAATTTGGTGGTTTTATGAACCGCCTCAAAGGGAAAATATGCACTTAAAATGTTTCAGAATCAGAAACACAATTGGGTTTTTTTTGTCGAAAAGTATAGCTGATATATTTAATATGAAAAATCGTTTTCAGGTGATCAATGTACTTTTTCTTATTGCTGTTACACACGGCATTTACTATCTTAGTCCTGGAATATACTGTCGTAATTTAGTGGCACGCACGCCCCCGCCCAAATTTTTTTTATAAATCGTAATGAGATTGCATGAAATTTGAAACATTACTGATCATTTTATAATAATCTTAATAATCTTCTTTATTTCAGCATATTGCATATTGCAGCTATTTTATTTATGTTTTTATTATTTAGCTATAAGCGTTTAAAAAAAGTGTCTCCGTCGATATTGCACCAATCGTACTGCAGTTATTCTTCAACCTTATAGTGATATGTTAATGACAGTAAGTGTCAGTAATAGAATATCAAGACTTAATAGAATGTCTAGAACATTTGTTTATTTCTTGAGGGGACCATTTCCCCAAATCTATTTTTTTTATTTATAAACCTACTATTCTGAAACTTAACACAAAGATCTGTGATCTTTTGCTATGAAAAATGAGTACGGATAGCTTCGTAAACCCGTTTTGTTCGAAAAATATGGCACTTTTTGTGCTGGTCGGTTTTTTTCAAATGTAGTATAAATGATGAGGCTTTTATGTAAAATATGCCATGTTTAAGGAACAGTAATACCCCCTGGGCTGAAATTCTCGGTCCAAGACATTGTGGACCTAGATATGTTTGTAGGCAATCTTCTATGAAAATATCGGCACAATGTCAAAATCATTACTTTTGAAAAATTTATGTTATGGCTTTATTATATTTGGACTATATTTTTGTGAATCTAATATTTTGTGATAGACAAGATTCAAATGGCCATGCTTTACAAAACCAATACTCACGATTATCTAGCTGCTGAACATTTTGGTATATGTGTGATGACAATTGAGTAAAAATGAAAAAGTAGGATATTAAGATTAGTAAGATTATACTACTATATTACTTACTAATAGTAAGATTAGTGATGAAGAAAGTCAAAATCGATACACTGAGAAAAAGGTGTTTTATACAGAGTCATGAATATGAGCCATAACAGTTTACACAAATATTATGATATTTCTGTGTGTCATTTTTTTCATTTTTAAAATTTTATCGATGAAATAGTGAAATTTTGAAAAGTGCTGTTTCGTGGTGAAAGATTCATTCGACGGTGAAAACCAATGTTACCACACGAAAGCCCTTCTATCAAAGTACAAAAAACAGATAATTTTGTCAATTTTCGAAAATTTTACTTCCGTTGGGGGTAATTGTCACCTTAAATGGCTGGGCAACAATGCAATGCCTACAGTAGATAATAAAAGTCTAGTATTATTCATACATTAGCAAAATGTTCTAGAACATTGTGTATTTATTAAATAGAATAAATGGCCTGCAGGGGAAGCAAATACATGCAACTTTCGAATGCCCATGTTTCACTATTTCCCAACCAAATTTGAAATTTGATACTTGCAAGGCACGGCCAGTTTTCTATTGGCACCAACGAGAATAACAGCAGTACGACATGTACAGGTACATGCATTAATCGACGGAGACACTTTTTTAAACGCTTATAGCAAAAGAATGAAAGCAAAAATAAAAATTCCGGCTCTCCCATTCAGGAGGGGGGAAGATGAACCTATCTCTGTTTCAAATTTCATGCAATCTCATTAAGATTTGTAACAAAAATTTGGGGGTGGGGGGCGTTTCGTGCATGGTGTATATGGATACCAAATATCTGTTATCCGCACTAATATCTGTACTGAGTATCACGTGGGACATATCGAGGATGGTTTTTATCTTCCAAATCCATAAATGATTTCATAGGATTTATTTTGTTAGATAATAATCTATAATATTCTGCCCCATCTGAAACAAGTTTGTAATAAAGTGGAATGTCCAACTTAATATAATGATTTGAATACTGCATGTATATACGTGATATATTCTTTAGCTTTTTTTATTATGCCATTTTCTGTCAAAAAATAATCCTGTGAAAAACGGTAGTGTAACAATTTTACAGGCATTTCTAAAAAAAGTTATCCCAATTTTTAAGGTTGTGTTTGAAATTACATACGAATGGATGCGACCCGTTGGTAGCTATCCTCAGTTGTAGATAATATCAAAACTTTTTCACAGTGAACAAGCAGGAAAAAAAAACGCGAGCAGCTTAAACTTAGTAAAACTTCAACTATTATGATTGATATACCCTCTCCTCTACTAACTGTTGTAGTAATTGGCCTCACTTTGGCTATATTTATGAGAATGTTTTGCTGCTCGGCCATTTGGCATTGGTTAGTTAAATAAATTAATTAGTCGCACCTGGCTCTATTGTACTGTATAGCAAAACATTACCGGAAGTGTCCAGTATTGTGTATACAGAGTAAATACTGAATAAATGTACTGGGCTAGTCGATTGTTGGCATTCATTTATTTTGTAGTCATTTATCAATTTCTTAACAATTTGTGGCGTTGGTGTGTGCGTATTGTACAGTTGCATAACCGCTACAGTGTTCATTGTACTTAAAATCACTTTCGCACGGGGAATATTTCCAGGATTGGAATATATCATGCAACTTTGAAACGCCCAAATCCCAGCTATTTTACGCAACAAATAATTTTCCACCAATTTAGATAGCTTTTTGCACCAAATCGATTAGTTAAAAAAAATTACTTTTCTGCCAAAACGGCTCACTTTCCACCAAAATAGCTCACTTCTACACCAAAACATATCACTTAAATTTTCTTTTTGCACCAAATCGATTAGTTAAAAAAATCACTTTCCACCAAAACGGCTCACTTTCCACCAAAACGGCTCACTTTCCACCAAAACGGCTCATTTTCTACCAAAACGGCTCACTTTCCACCAAAATACCTCACTTCTACACCAAAACGTATCACTTAAAATTTATTTTTGCACAAAATTGATTAGTTAAAAAAAGTCACTTTCCACCAAAACGGCTCACTTTCCACCAAAATGGCTCACTTTCCACCAAAATAGCTCACTTCTACCCCAAAACGTATCACTTAAATTTTCAGACGACTTTCTGTTTACATAGTCTGTGATATGCGGTATACAATTTGGTGGTATCCAAGTGATATTAATTGGTGACAAAGTGATATTATTTGGTGAAAATAATATCTTATTTGGTGCATAACAAATATATTGGTGAAAAAACATATAATTTGGTGAAAAATGTCAGTGTTTTCTGATATTATTTGGTGCATATTTTTATGTATGAGTAAATCGTAGCCGCTATTTTATCACGAAATTCAGATTATGTTACATATTTGGAATCCATGAAAGCATAAAATATAAATTATACCCAAGAGGAAATCTATTTCAAACACGTTCTAGAATTAAAAAAAAAGTATTTATTAAATATAATAAATGGCAGCCTACACTTCAACAGCGAATGATACTTCTTGCAATCTTTGAACGCCTATATCTCAGTTGTTTCTCAGCGAAAGTCAGATATTGTTACATATTTGGAATCCTTGCAACGCAAGCTTTCTAATGATATGAAAAAATTACCACTAATGTGAAGAATGGCGATGATAGGAGATGTGCAATTTCGCAAAAGACACTTTTTTAAAACGCTTATAAAAAAAATGTTAAGGCGAAATAGAAAATTCCGGCTTCATGTTAACAACCACGGTGAGTTGAACTAGTTGTGTTTCAAATTTCAAGCAATATGATAAAGATTTGTAGAATAATTTGGGCAAAATATGTCTTCCAAATTGTTTATATTAGTAAGATAGTACCTCCTACCATATATTGTAGGCATTCATTTTTGAATATTATATTACAAATGTTTTGTTCCAGAGAATATAATGTTTAATTTGTTAATATGGTAGGCTAAGTGGAGGATTGTAATAGCCGAAGTAGGCCCTCTAATTGAAAATCTTACGTATACAATCTGGCATGAAAAATCTAAAAATTGATTAATTATCTTTTCTTTTAGATGTTCTCGAACAAAAATATTTTTTCTTGAACTTTTGTAAAAATTTATATATATCAATGTTCTAGAACGTTTTTTAATTTATTATCTTATTTATTATTACCATTATTAATACCTTATTTATTATTCATTTTAAGTAATATAATATATATATAAATAAATAATTTGTCAATAAAGTCACATATTTTAAAGGGGAGTATGCAAGCATATTTATAGTTATATTTAATTTGGAAGTGTTTATATTTATATTCGAGTTATCCATCCTTCAATAATGTTGAGTGAATGAATATACATACTCAATTTTATCATTATGATTTTTAGTCACCTTACATTTTTTTTAGTATATATCTACGACAAAAATGTTATTCACATATTTTTAAAGTCAATTACCGTTTTGATTAGTTACACCAACGTCAATTACTTAATTTGTTATGCAAAGTAGGCTTACTGCTACTATGACTGATTATAATAATTATTGTAAATGATGGATCTTATTGTTTCTAACTGGTTATTCCGTAACTCACTCGTTATATTTCTGGCGTTATTTATAAACAGTTCGTCGATAAACCAGCGAGCAGACAAGAGATTGCGCCGTTCGGTTTCAATAACATTCCCTCCTGATTTTCAACTTGATAATAAAACCGAATTTCCGGACTTATTAACAATGAATATTTCTTACGAATCCAACAATTACCCTCTGATGCTATATAAAACACACAATAACTTGTTCTCAAAGACTACGTTGTTTCACACCAGACGACACGCCACAGTTCCGAGAAAACTTCCAATACACAGACAGAACTGCCATTATCAGGGTCATCTCCAAGGCAACGAGACCTATCTATCAGCTGTGGCTCTCTGCGGTGGCGTTATCAAGGGGATCATAACGTTGTCCAATCAGAATACAGTGATTGTTGACACTGATGATGTTGGCGGACATTTTGTTAGAGATTCAGATACTCCAGATGCGGATGTAATAATGCATGGATGTTATTATTGTAAAGATTGCCAGAGTCACCTATCCTTTTCTCGGGTATTTGATTACGAAGCACCAAGACTATCTAGGTCAATCACGAAAACGTTCGATAAATTTATAGAACTCTGTATTTTTGTTGACTACTTTATGTTTCGGCAATATAATTCGGATGTTGATTCAATTACAAAAGATATTATGATTCTGGCAAACAATTTGGATTTAATTTACAAACAAGTCAATATACGGTAAGTTGATTTAATTTAAACAATAAATCGCTCCTTAATAAGTATGGGGAAGTATACGTATATATTTTGTATTTCCATACTTAAACACCATGTCCTGGTATACTGTATTGTATAATGGTGTCGTAATTCAGTGACACCCCCCCCCCCCCCCAGGATTTTTTTTCAAAATGTTCACTGTGAAAAGTTTCTAAACGGTTAGAAAAAATTTAGAAAAATTGAATTTTGTTTAGGAAACCAAAATAATTTTCCCAATGTCGTGAATGAATTGAGAAAGTGAGAAGTAGGCCATGAAATACTGCTGTATTACTTGTTTTCTACTTTAGTTTTTCAAACGGTAAATCCGGCACCTATAATATATCGAAATATTGAACTAATTAGTCGCACTTGCCACTTGGTCCTTCTACTACAGTATGACCGACTGGTAAATATACCTAAAAATCTAATTAACACCAGCCATTATTTTTCAAAAGTTTCCTTGAAAACTGAGAAAGAGATACTCGAATTTTTTCATGCAATCCACCATTGTGATTCCACAAAACAGGTTGAGAAGAAATATGAATAAGTTAAAAATATGAATCAAAGAATAATTTTTTAATAATTTAATTTCAATATAGTCCACAATCAATGTTACACTTTAATTCTACTTATTTGTATTTTGGGGCTAAATTCACACCATTGCCCCACCCACCGTCACCGCCTCAGCCTCAATGAATCTAATTCGTACTAAACTGAACAGAGTGAACTCTGTTTAGTGAAACAAAAATCAGACTTAGATTGAAACGCAGTCTATGTCCGTCTACTTAGAATCAACTCCGATACCACAAATAATATGGGTCAGAGTAAAACGCGGATCCGGATTCTACATTTAACATTGTCCCTACGGAAGTCGATTTTTTTTACATTTTTATAACTCCCAAAAATAAAACTATAACCTGTTCTATTGACTTTAGTTTATTGTTTTGGTTAAAATAACGTGCCACTGTAACCTGCTCCTTTCCCTTAATTGATAATTTTGGAATCCGGATCCGCCTTTTACACCTACCCAAATAATATGTGTACCGGTATTTCATATTATAGAAGTTGGTACAAATGAGGCTGATGTAGTTGGATCAGATTTGGAGATTCAAGGGTTCGATTACGGTGAATGTAAAATAAACAAACAAAAATTAAATATGACTAATGTTAAATTCTGTTAAATGATTCTTCGATATCTTATTTCAATCTCCGTATAGTAAAATGTGGCTGTGAAAGCGAAAAGGTACCTTAAGGTGAAAATGAGGTTTTTGAGTTAGATATTGCATGTGATTGGCCAACATTTCAGCTCTCTAATGAGCTATAAATCATCCTGTTTGGATGAGTA